>JAHWGI010000456.1:0-41136 GCA_029379305.1 Frankliniella fusca
TTTTTTTTTAATATTTTGTGAGTTTTCGTTGAGTTTTTCCGAAAGTCCTGTAAATTTTAGTGAATTTTCCTTATGTTAAAAAAAGAATGAAATTTTCTGATTTTTTTCTAAACTTTTTTGAATCTCCATGATTTTTGCTGAATTACGAGGTGTGCAATGATTTTAGAGTTGTTCCCCCTTCGAGAAGGAGGAGCACGTGGAAATAACTTTTTCCTGGTTTTCAAGCAGCCTTTGGAAACCCTATGTGCATTTCCTAATTTCCTCCCTAAGAGAGCTACTTGTTCTTTTCCAAAACTGCTTGGAAACAGAGTTACCTCAAGTCAGGAAAATCCCGAAATTCAGGAAAATGTCAGGTTTTTTTAAAAGGTTGTCACGAAAATCAGGAAAATGTCAGGAAATTGGGGCAAAAGTGTCAGGAAAAATGGGCTCAGGCCGAAGTTGTTTGAATTGTTTGACAATACAAATTTTTGGCATGTTTTTTTTTTTATTTATATTTTGTATTTTTTTATTTTAAAGGACACCTTTTTATACCGTTATTTAATCGGGTATGTGGTTTGAAAATGTCAGGAAAAACCCGCATTTTCGTCAGGAATTTGTCAGGAAAATGTCAGGAAAATCGACAATTCCAATTCTGTGGCAACCCTATGTGAAACCAAGACGCCGTTTTCTTCGTGAGGGTACTGACTGGACCATCACGGGAGCAGAGGTCGCACTCTGACGTGCAGCGCTATTGGGAACAGGCGCGCCTAGGCGGCGGCAGCGCCAGGGCCGGGAATAGCAGTGCATAGCAGCAGCAGTTATCTGACGGCGGAATTGTCTCGGACGGGGAGTGCAGGGCGCGGGGCGGGCGGTGCGGCGTCTGCCGAGAGTGAGCACGTGTCACACGCGACTTAGGACCTATTATGCCACGCTGGCTTATAACAGACGCCCCTCCTTTCGGCTAATGAGAAGGTGCGTGGTGAGGGTGCGCCGCCATGCCGGGCCCGGCGTCGTCGTCCTTGTGACGCCTCGGGGCGTTGAGGACACGTCAGGCCAGGTCGGCGTCGCAGAGGACACGGCGGATGACTCGTGTGCATGGGGAGGTCGGCGGAGGGTGGGGTGTTTTAGTTGTTGGGGTTCCAGCGGTTTGACGGGGGTAAAATCGTGATCCGCGGGCATTGAGTAATTTTTGAATGCACTCTTATTGGCGTCTGTCGATGACTGGTGTCGTTTTGGGGTGTTCAGGCTTTCCTTCTCACACTCGGGTTCGGGCCTCGATCGAGGGGTCCTTCCTTCACTCAAAAAAATCAGTGTATACACCCTTACTCTGGAAACGCAAGTGTGTACTTGAATGCAGTATTTCCTGCATACCTACATGTATTCAGGAAATAATGTGTACTTAGTCAAGTATGCAGGAAATAATGTGTACCTGGTAAGGTATGCAGGAAATTCTGTGTACTTGACCAGGTACACACTAAATCTCCCCCATAAATGTATGGAGGTTTTTGTGTGTACCTGGTCAAGTACACAGGATTTCCTGCATACCTGACCAGGTACACATTATTTCCTGCATACTTGACTAAGTACACATTATTTCCTGAATACATGTAGGTATGCAGGAAATACTGCATTCAAGTACACACTAGCGTTTCCAGAGTAGACAAAATCAGATACAAATCAGAAAAAAATCAGGAAAACAAACCAGAAAAAAATCAAAAGAAAAATCAAAAGGAAAAAAAACAACAGAAAATAACCAGTGAAATTCAATGAAAATCACAAAATCCAATAAAAATCAGAAAAATTTGTAGAAGCATGAATTTATAGTGAAGGACCCCTTCGGCTTCGATGGGCCCCGAGGTTTTGGTCCGAGATTAGGGCCGAGACGGCTCTTCATAAATCGCCGCTCCCCCTTGGCGACACTATGCGTAATTTGGACGTTATCGCGGTGGAGAGTGGGCCGGGGCGCCCGGAACGGCCGGCCCTGTGGCGCCAGCCCTCGGGTTCGGTATCAATTGAACGTCTGAGTATGTGGCGTGTCGCCGCGCGCCCAAGGTCACCGCTGCAGGCTGGTCTAAGAGTTGAAAAAGTGAATGATTGAAAAATTGGTAATGCTGTTTGTCCTGTTAGAAATTATTTCTTCGATTTGAGCTAGTATTAAAGGCTTTTCGGGTAGTCATCCGCTCTGTTTTGGTTATGCATTCGGTACGTGTGATTCCGCCCAGAGGCCCTAACGGCTGCGGCCCGCCTTTTTAGGGCTGAATGAAAGATCTGCCGTCTACCTGGATGCATGACGGCGCGGCGGCCCTGGGCGCAGGCTGGGCTCCCCGCGGTGAGCGTGGCCGGGTGTTGGCGGGATTTAAGATTTTTGAACGTGTGGGTGGGGCGCGCCCGCCAACAACTCGAATTGTGTGTTGTTTGTGTTTGCTTTGGTGTCCGAAAATATGTGATGCAACTTTAAAGGTTGGTTAGGGTTTTTCTCCAACTAGGCGAGGGGTTAGAATATACGATAATTATTCAAACCAAAAGCACAATTACATATAGAACTAAACCAGCTTAATTTACAAAGTCTTACAAGTGCTAATATACTATGTTACTCGCGGAATAATCACTTCACTCTCTTACTGTCCTCTCCGTACTCACTAGTCTCTCTCACTCTCACAACCACTTCTCTCCAGCTCGTCTCTCTCTCCTCGACTCTCGTCACCGACTGTCCGTCACCAACTCTCTTCGACTCCCCTCCTTGACTCTCTCCCGCTGACTCTCCTCACCAACTCGCAAGCCACCCGTGCTCCGCGTCGCATGACGCCTCTCTCCGAGCACGGCTGCCAACCTCCCCCTGTCCCTCATCCCCGCGTTGGACCGTCCTTTTCCGCTGCGCCCCGCCCGACTCCGGGTAATCTCCCCGAGGCCGGACGAGACGCGTTGGTACCACTGCCGGACAGAGGGCAGGCTAGCACGCGCTGACCGACCTTTCACCGGAGGGTAGGAAAACTCCCGACCAGCTCACAGCTGGCCGAAGTGCCAAAACAACCGATACGACGGCCCACTGAGCAATGAGCGACTACACTCCAAGAAATCGCGTTGGCGCGATAAAATCACGCCAACATTCTCCACCCCTCCGGGGTTCCACCCGGAAAATAAATGGCAAGATAAATCTGTCCAAATATAAACGCAACAAAACCTATTTCGGCATTCGAGTTCTTAGAATAACACAATTTCACAACACAATTTTACCTTTGACAAAAATACCAAAATCCATGAATACTTTTCTTCACATGACATCTTACTCTAAACGATAAGCACAGAATAATCTCAATTTCCTACGCCGGACACATTGCACTTGAAACACATTACACAATATTACAATAGCACAAAATACACACATTTCAAAGAAAATACACTATAGAATTTAAAACGAACCAAATAATATACCCCAAAGAAATTCCCGAAATCTAAATCTATTACAATGAGAAGCCCTTCGCAGGTGCACGTAACTTACGGCAGCTCCCCGCCCCGCCCGCGACTGACAGTAGTGGAGGTCCCTGGAATTCCCTGTGAATTCGTCACCCCTGACTGCTACTGATCACCGAACACAGTAGGTCCCTGGGATTCCCTGTGAATCCGTCACCCAGCCCGTGCTCTCTGCGCCGTGACAAACAGTAAGCGGTAGGTCCTGAAGCTGCTAAGTCTACATCCAACAATTACAATACAACAATTACAGTAGGTATCCGTTACCCTGGGTGGCACTCTGCGCACCCCCGTGAAGATCTAGTCGCTGGCCGGATCAGCGTCGGCGTCGACATCCACGCGGCGCCTATGTCTACAACGAACAATTACAAGTATCTAGTCTTAAACATACAATCAGACCACAATGAAACTAGATGAAAATTATTAACTTACAAACTGAAATTCAAAACACTAAGTACATAAGCTGAAAACGTTAACCTTATCGCGTGGTTGAACGTAAACACCAACCCGTGTGTGGTCGACAACATTAACCCCAAACCAAAGCTATCCTAAATGACTAACAATCGAAAACCAACATCCGTTACTTAAATAATCAAACCATTTCCAGAAAATCAATCAATGAACCAGGATCAATCAATAGGCAAAAGGGCTGCCACAGTTACCGCGAGCACTTTTCTCTGAAATTGTCTCCCATTCATAATCACTGTCGTCACTGAGCGCAAACAGGGACTTAATCCCGTCCCCTCGCAGAGCACGCTGGACTGCTGCGCGGGCTGGGCCCCGGGCCGGGATGGCACAGGAGGGCTCCCACAACGTTTGCGGGCCCCGGGTGAAAGGGCCAGCCCGCCCCTCGTCGCCGATGCATCGGGTCGTAGCCGCGTCTGCTCGGACGGCGGCGGCGGCGCGCAGCTCAAGCGTCGTCACGGGAGACGACCTCTCCCTCCTCTCCGGGGCGGCGACGGGCGCCGCTGGGAATCGAACCTCGGCCTCGGCCCCGCTGCTGACTTCGGACATCTCCAAGCGCGTGGACTTGGACGGCGCCCCGCCGCGGCACGCTGGCGGCACCGCCGACAGCGCCGCGGATGGAGAAGAATCAGGCCTGGACATCGGCCTCGTCGTCGGCGGCGCGGATTGGTCCCGGGCACCGGGGCGCGGGGCGCAGCTCGGGTGAAAGGCACTCTAGGGCCCGGGTGGGCCCCCGCGAAGTCCAGGGTCTCGATGAAGTTGGGCCGCAACGTGACGGCGACTCTGCGTGCGGCCACCTCGGGGGCGGCAGGGGCGTCGCCGCGCTCCAGGGCGGCTGACGCCGTGATGTGTGCCGGTGCAGCCGGCAGCGGCGCGTGGGGACCGGCCGGCCCCTCGGCGGCAGCGTCTCGTGGGCCAGCGGCCTCCACGAGCCGCCTCTCGGACGGGGCGGGCGCGGGCGGACACGTCCCCGTGTCCAGGACGGGCAGCGCCGCGGTGTCATCGACGAGATGGTCGTCCTCACACTGCACGTGCCCGCCCGCAGGCAGGCGCTCCTCCGGGGCAGGCAGGGCGTCGGGCGCGCCGCCCATCAGAAGCGTCGCGGCGCCCGATCCTGGCGGCGGAAACACAGACGGCCTCATGGACGGCGTCGGGGTCGGGCTCGGCCGCGAGCTCGATGACGAAGGCGGCCGTGAGGATGGCGGCGAGCCGCCAGCGGGCTGCACAGGGACCGGCAGCGCATCGGCCATGAGCAGCTCAGGGCTTATCTCCAGCGCGTACTGCCGCGGCACTCTCACTCGGAGCAGTTCGAACAGCGCGCCGGGCGTCGAGGGCGCGTGCACCCGCTCCACAAAGTCCAGCAGGAACTCCGTCGGCTGCTTCTCGGCGCGCCAGCGCGGCGCTGACCGCAGACTTGCGATCTCACGGAGAGCTTCACTACGGCTGACCGGCCGATACATGTTCAACAGCACCCACAGCTTCTCAAAAGAGTCTCCGCGATACTTGTACACCAAGTTGCAACACATTATTGCACGTACGCTTACACTCGCGACACTAAGACTAGCACTTGTAATCCGTACATAAAATAAGCTGGCTGAACAAAACTCTAAAAGTATTTCAAGCAAACGCACAGGACAACACAACACACAAACCGCCCCAAGAAATTACCCTGTCCGCAGCGCCAACTGTTGGCGGGATTTAAGATTTTTGAACGTGTGGGTGGGGCGCACCCGCCAACAACTCGAATTGTGTGTTGTTTGTGTTTGCTTTGGTGTCCGAAAATATGTGATGCAACTTTAAAGGTTGGTTAGGGTTTTTCTCCAACTAGGCGAGGGGTTAGAATATACGATAATTATTCAAACCAAAAGCACAATTACATATAGAACTAAACCAGCTTAATTTACAAAGTCTTACAAGTGCTAATATACTATGTTACTCGCGGAATAATCACTTCACTCTCTTACTGTCCTCTCCGTACTCACTAGTCTCTCTCACTCTCACAACCACTTCTCTCCAGCTCGTCTCTCTCTCCTCGACTCTCGTCACCGACTGTCCGTCACCAACTCTCTTCGACTCCCCTCCTTGACTCTCTCCCGCTGACTCTCCTCACCAACTCCCAAGCCACCCGTGCTCCGCGTCGCATGACGCCTCTCTCCGAGCACGGCTGCCAACCTCCCCCTGTCCCTCATCCCCGCGTTGGACCGTCCTTTTCCGCTGCGCCCCGCCCGACTCCGGGTAATCTCCCCGAGGCCGGACGAGACGCGTTGGTACCACTGCCGGACAGAGGGCAGGCTAGCACGCGCTGACCGACCTTTCACCGGAGGGTAGGAAAACTCCCGACCGGCTCACAGCTGGCCGAAGTGCCAAAACAACCGATACGACGGCCCACTGAGCAATGAGCGACTACACTCCAAGAAATCGCGTTGGCGCGATAAAATCACGCCAACACGGGGCCCTGATGGCGCCCGAGGGTGCTGCCAACCTGATAGACATCAAGCAAGGGGTGCCCCGTTCGCATGGCGCCAGCGGCCATCCGGCGGCTGCTCGCGCACGACCGTTGTTGCCCTGCCTGCTGGCGTCGCTGAGGGTCCCCAAGTTTTGACTTGTACATAATGACTCCTCCCGTTTCTTTTGGCACATGTCATCATACCCGATCGGGCGCCGCTTGTGTCCTGATCCTGCTATGAGGGGTTCCGGATGATTTGTGTCGGCAGAACACTGGACGTCGAATTGGGATGTCTCTCTGCCGTTTAGATAAGGGCTAGGATGCGGGTACTTTACCTGAGGGGGCGCGCAGGGCTGGGCGGGGCGGGGCCCCATCGGCAGCCCCCGCGCCCCGGCCTGCCTGGCAGCGCTCCTAAACATATCAAAAGGAATTTCTCTGACTCGGCCCACCAGAAGTCCATGCTGGGCCCCATAAACCCTCTCACGCCGGCGGCGAGCGGCGGGGCCGGGCGGGGCCCCGGTGAGGCGCGCTCCGCCCCAAACTACCGCCTGCCTGCCTCGCCCCGAACGCGCCTCTGCGCCCCTGCTGCCCCGCGCGCTAACTTTTTATATCATTTCATTTTCACCGAGCAGAGCAGCGAGAGGGAGTAGAGGTCCGAGACGTGTGCGCCAAGCCTTCCGCCCCGCCCCGCCCCGCCCCGCCCCGCCCCGCCCCGCCCCGCCCGCTGTATCGGCGGGGTGAGGCGAACCATCAGGACTTATAGCGGCCCGGGCCGCCAGCCGCCCCTCGCGCGCGCCGCCACGTCGAGAACAACCCCCTTCCAAATTTTCTTCTCCCTTTCAGTCGGGTGTAGGTTTTTGTGCGGGAGTGTATATGAGAAATGGCTCATGCGGCCGCAATGGCAGCAGCGCGGTTTCGAACGGACCACTCAGCAGTTCACTTTTGCTTGCCCCACGTTCACGTTCTATCGCTTGCTGGCTGGCTGGCCTGGGCCATTCCCAGTAATAGCCGAAGTTGCGACTGCGGAAGACGGGCTTCGGTGTAAGAAGGGTACGGTACGAGGGAAAAGGAGGTCGATCCACTAAGTGTGGAGCGCCGACTGATTTTTGCTGAAAATTATTATTCTTATCAATTCCTATGTATCCCGTCTCGAGCGATAGCCGTAGAAAGTGGCGTTGGCCAGCAGTAGAGCAGCGCGGTACACAGCGCGTCGGCGCCGCCGTGGCCTTGCCATCCCTCCGCCCCACCCCGCCCCACCCCATCTCACCCCACCGCACCCCGCCCCACCCCACCCCACCCCACCCCACCCCGCCCCATACCGCACTGCGGCCGCTGGCCGGGCGCGGCGGGGCGGCGGGCGCCACCCTGATCAGTTATTCCGTAAGAGGTGGATTCACTTAAAATGTTGTCGGCCACCGAGATGACGTCGGGGCGGGGCGCGGGGCGCACTGCGGAGCGAGCTCCACGGCCCGCCGCGCCAGCCGGAGATGGAGGGGGCGCTGAAATATTCAATACGGGAATAAGTTTCGATCTGGCCGCGCCGCGCCAGGCTTCGTTGAGCACCCTCCTCCTCCTCCTCCCCCTCTCCTACCCTCGCGCCCGCACTGGTAGTTTGTTTGCGACCGAGAGTCTTTTTCGCGGCGTGATAGAAAGAAAGAAAAAAAGAAACAGCATCCGAAAAGGCGGAAAAATAAAAAATAAAATAGCTTGGGTACAGCTATATAGCAATGACGGACAGCTTTGCATGCGGCGGACACGTCACTGCACTCTCTCGGCGCCCATTCGCGAAGGGCGCAAGTGCCACTCGTATGTCGCCCGCGCCACTGTGTGCGAGCCAGAGGGCGCTGGGGTGCGGGGATAAAGGGGAGAGAGTGAATAAGGCGGGCGGGGGTCTCGGCGCATAATAAATTCAGAGCTCTTTTACGTGGAACCAAACAGAACCAAGTGCGATGCCATGGCGGATTCTTGGGTGTACAGGAACTGACTGGTCCACGTGGATTCATAATTGGGGAAAGTAGACCTTTTGGCAATTCTATTTTCCAAATTATAGCCCCCCTCCCTCCCCCCCCCCCCAGAAAAACGGGGGGGAGGGGGGTTCCGATCACATTTCTGACTGGTGTTATTGTACCACAGAAAGGAAAAGACCGTTCAATGCCGTTCCGGACAGTTTTAACACTCTTAACAATCTTGCACAGCTTGAGGCAGATGAGGAAGTAAACTGTACGACTGAAAGTCCTCGGTTCAATTATCTCCTCTTCTGCTTTGTGTCGTCAAAGGAAATATCTGACGGCAGCCGTTCAAATCTCTAGTTCATGGTATTTCTGGTATTTGAGCGGACTGTGTGGCGGCTGGTCTTGCCCACGAAATTGGTACAAAAAGTGACCAAGACGCGGGGAAGTAGAAATCCTGGCGATTGCTTTTTCATTACAAGCGGCTTACGGCTGCCTCTGCCATCGGGCATCTTTTGCTGATATATGACCCAGATAAAACATGAAACATGACGTATCGCCTCGAGACCAGCTCCTCCACACCCCCTGCATCCACATCCACTCCCCCCGCCGACCTGCAGGCCAGGGAGCTGCCAACCCTCCAGCTCCCGTGAGTTCCTCTCCGAACGACACAATTTCCGGCTTTAATCTGAAATGTAAAATCATACCAAAGTTCTCTCTAAAAAAAAAATCAGTCCAGAATTCTGTAACCTATACAGTATCTTGTAACGGATACGGAATTTTGTAACATCTTTGACGCAGTTTACAGAATCTTGTAACCATTTCGCACTATTTTGTAAAACACAACTCAGATACAAAAAAACTATATCAAAGTGGGTACACAATTTTGTATTATTTTTTAGAGTTTTTTTTTAAATTGATTATTTTCTTTTGTTTTAAGGAAAAACATCAAAAGTGGCCTACTATGAATGGAGCTTGACTCAGCATCTGCAACGTGAAGTTTCCTTGCTGAGAGGGTACGCAACCTGACACTTCATGATCGAGAGCCTGCTCAACCCGCACGGCGCCATAAAGTAAGAGAAAAATAACCTGAGAGCAGAGAGAGAGAGAGAGAGAGAGAGAGAGAGAGAGAGAGAGAGAGAGAGAGAGAGAGAGAGAGAGCGAGAGAGATATGGGGGGAAAAGAGATCAGGGAGTGGAAGCTATCCGTTTCGTGTCACCCGTGAATCACTTTCGATATCCATCCATAAAACACACATTCCATTTTTGGCCGCAATTTTCTATTTTTTCGCGGCAAGGCTGCGGTGTGACGGGCAGAGCCTCCCAGTGGGACCGTCCGGAGGGGCTCCCAACTCCCTCCGCCACCGTCGCGGTCGTCCTCCACGACTGACACGCGCTCGACGCGGCCTTCACAGATAAGTCTCCAGGTTCCAGGTATTTCTTTTTCGTAGCCTTGCCTCGCTATTTTGGCGCACCTTACTATACTTTTGTCTGTTTCTCCAAAGCAGCAGATACCTCACGATTTTGCAGCCTCGATGATAGAAAGTCGCGTCTATTAATGTCATCATCATTAAGAAAATATATTAATTACAATCTGAGACCTGTTCTCTGCAGTAAACACGACCGTGAAATTTCTTGCAAGTTGGTAACGGAAGGACTGCACCACCTCCCAGGAGGAACAACTCAGAATTTTTTTTTACACCTCCTTGTAATTCAGAAAAATTTAGATCAATCTGGAAAATTCACCAAAATTTAGATAAAATTCAAGTGAAAACTCTTTTAAACTCACAATAATTCACGAAAATTTTCAAAACTTCAGAAAATGTGTAGCACAAAATTCAGAGTATGCTTACCCTCGACTACCTCGCTTCCGGCGTCCGACGCGCCGCACAGGTTTCCTGCAGATGGGCGTGTTGTCTCATAAATGGTGGGCAATCCGGTCCCCCTTGCCGCCCCTGGGGCCCTCTGCTCGCCTGGGCTGGGCTCGGCTCGGCCCTCCTCCCTCCCGACCGCAGCAGAACGCTCCCCTGGCAGGTTGACACCCCTGCCGGGGCGGCGCGGGGCGGCGCGGGGCGGCGCGGGGCGGCGCGGGGCCCCCCGGGGGGCGCTGCCGCCGCTGCCTGAGGCGCAGAACGCGTGGCGCCCGGCCCGGCCCGGCCCGGCCCGGCCCGGCCCGCGGGGCCGCAGGATGGAAGGGTTCAAGCATGCAAAACCATGCCAAATGTATGGAAACATGTCGCGGCGCGGTCGAGGGGGGAATAAAATCGCACCGACGAAGCGAGGGTGGCGCGAATAAAAAAAAAGAAAAGGAGAAAAAAATTGGCGCGAACGGGGTGAGAAAGCACGACAGCGGCTCTCGGGGTGGCTTGGCGGCGGCTGTGTTCGCCCCTCGCAGCGGGAATATCATGTACTCCATAAGTCCCGCGTGCAGAAATGGATTCTACTGTAGGGTCCCAGCAGCGCTCCATCATACGTCAGCAGAGCGGGAGAGAGAGAGAGAGAGAGAGAGAGAGAGAGAGAGAGAGCTTCGACTGGTGGTGGACCAGAGGAAGCCTTGCCTTGAGAGGACAAGCCTTCTTCCTAAACCTCTCTTTCTCCACTCCTCCGCAGCAGCCTCAGTAGCCTCTTCTTTGCTCTTCGCACACTATTCCTCTCTCAAAGTCTATCTCTGTCCCCCCCCCCCTCCTCTCCATCTATGTCGGCCCGTTACAGCAGGTCAGAGCAGACGTGCCCCATAGCGTGACGTGCCCGTCACGCGTAATGCACGCGCGTGTCGGGGAGAGCCAGCCAGCCCAGCCCGCCCCGCCCTGCCCAGTCCATCCCCGAGACGGTCGCCGCCCGCCGGTCGAGCGAAATATTGATACGGTTGGCGTGCATGGCTGTTCAATCAGCGTGTTGCACCTGTCTGGCGTGCTCCCCGCCCCGCTCACCACACCCTCGCTGCGGGGGTGGGGCGGGCGAGGGGGTCCCCCCCGGGCTGTCCCGCTACACCACTCCCTCTTGACACCGCTATCTGTCGCCGTGCCGGGCAGATGGCGTTTGCAAACAGGTGCATAATACAGGCGACAGAGTGCTGCCCTGTATTACACTGAGTATCAATGCCTCCTTCCTCCCCTCTCTGTCTGAGCCGTTGTTGGATATATATCGATGCTCCTTATTCCCTCCCGGCCCTGCCGTGCGGATACCCTGCAGCAGGCGGCGAGCGCGGCGACGCACCGAGCGGCCACGACGACGTCGTCCTTCTTGTCGTGAGATACGTCCAGCCGTTTGTCTTATTCCTCTCCCGCTCCACTTTGACTATCAACACCTGAATTTTTCATCCCGCTAGCCCTATGCGTGTATAATATTGTGGTTGTACTTTTTGAAATGCCCCTATGAATGAGGCTGGGGATGGGCGCCGGGCCGGGTCTAGGCAGGGCAGGGCGACCGCATGCTGTCGGGCGGGCCGGGCCGGGCCGGGCCGGCGCCGTACCTGGGGCCGTCTGTGAATGGATGGCCACGGGGTCGCTCCGGCCACGCCACGCCACGCCACGCCCCGACACGGCGCGCAGCGGGCCTCTGGCAGGGCAGGGCGCTTTTGAAAAATGACGACATCTCCATTTTGACCTCGTGATTGGGACGTGTTGCGCGCCCAACGCGTCGCCTACCTGGTACAGCCAGAGAGGTTATTTTGGTTTGGGGGAATAGATTATAGAGAGGAAAGCAGTTATAGTATCGTAAAATGAATGGATTGCACCGCGCGTGGAGGTATTGAACCTTGCTATAAATTCGGATCTACTCTCGTGACCGAGGCGGGGGTGAGTATGTATGCAGTCGACGTGCACCTGCTCTGCCCGCCCCGCCCGCCCGCGATACGCAACGCTGCTTTCGCCAGCTGATTGAAATATTTTACTATGCCACTGTTGGGTACGGTCGGTCGCGGTCACCGTTCTGGCTGGACTGATTGGAATCAGAGCGCCTCTCCGTCCCCCCCTCCCGGGCGCGATGGCCCACCACAGTAGCAGCCACATTCTAATGATGACACACCCGTCACCCGGGATGCGCTGACAGTCACGTGATAGGGATCTGTATGAGAAATATTGCTGGCGTGTCTGTCCCATAGCCCCCGTCGGAAGGGTGGGAGTCGGGTCGGGTCGGGTCGGGGTGCTTCTGCCAGACGCGGTCGGTCGGTGGGTCGCTGGTGGCCGGGCCGGCTCCCGGCGGCCCGACCCGACCCGACCCGACCACCCTGCCCTACTTTGTCATGTGGGATTTCTGATATTTTTTCGATGTTTTATGGCGGGTGGCGGGGCGAGCGAGGCCAGGCCAATATGCCGAGGCTAGAGGCCAGTCGCTGCGGGACCGGGGCGCGGGGCGCGGGGGTCAGCAGGGTAGGGTGGATGGCAGTGTGGCAGTGGTCTGCTACACTGCGGTCCTGACCGGAAACCTTCTCTATATTTTTTGGTTTGTTTTATGAGCATGAGAGCATTATCCCTGCTACTATTCCAGCTTTGTTCCGTCTGAAACGTAGATTTTTCTCACCTTTATATATGCAAGTCTTTCAAACATGGGACAAAGTCAAGTCCTTTCGTGCTCCCCACTGCAGACTCCCGCGCGCGGGCGTCTTGTGGGCTCCAGTGGCTCCGTGTGATGTGTCTCCGTCTTCTCCTGAGGGGAGAAATTTATTGACGAGGGCGTCATAAAGTTATTGAGCTGTTGCGGGGCGGGGTGGGGCGGGGTGGGGCGGGCGCCAGGCGGGCAGTGTGTCATCCGAGTGAGCCGGGGCTCCTCCAGGGGAGGGCGAGCCTCGCTGCGTCCGCCACGGCCAGCGCCCGCAGGGCTGCCTGCTGCCTTGAGAGAAAAGAACAAAACGCGCGCAAGTGAAAAATCTAACGTAGGTTGTGTGTGATGTTTGAAAGACTTTTCATTTACTGCTGTCTGTAATGGGTGCTCGCGGCCGTGTGCCGTCTCGCCGCGGCACTCACGTGTGGTGGTGGACGCCCCGGTGATCTTCACCCCTCGCCTGAGAGTCACGGAACGCTTCCTCCTGGATGTGGATGCGGGCGTGCTCGCTGCCCCTAAGCGACTTGTCCGTCCGACCGTCCGTTACTCGAGGAGGAGTAGAGCACTCCACTCCCCCCACCACTCCCCAGCCGTGCATGTCGATCGCATAACGCCGCCGCCCGTATCCCACTCTGCAACAATTATTCATGTCCGTCTTGATGTCGCGTCCCTCATGGGCCGCTGGCCGCCGCTGGCTCATGGCACCGGACGCGGCCCTCCTCCCGCGCGGACGTGTCGCGGACATCCGGACACCTGCACTGCACGCCGCCGCCGAGCTGAGCCGAGCCCCGCTGCCCTGCCGCGGTGTGACGGCTGACGCGGCCTAGTTCAGTCGCCGACGCCCTGCAGGAGGACGCTGTCGTGCTGACCTGCAGCATGTCCGCTTGCGCCTCACTCCCATAGAGATCTCTACCAGAATAGGCGCCGTCCTGCAGGCACCATGCAGGCGTTCATGATTACCATAAAGAGATCTCCTGCAGCCCAGCCTGCAGCACTGCTGGAAGCCCAGGCTCCTTGCAACCTGCTAGCCGAGAGGGAAACAACTCTGAGTTTTGATGTACAAATGTGGCGCAGCCTTCATTTTTTTTTGAATTTTTGCTAAATTGAGTTTTCCCAATTTTTTCTAAAGTTTTTTGATTTTTCTATTTTTTTCTGAACTTTTCTATTTTTTTCCGAATTTTTCTATATTACGAAGTGTACAAAAATTTTAAAGTTGTTTCCCCCTCGCCGCTAGCTCTCGTGCCGCCCATCCGTCCGCCGGTCTATGAGCGGGCAGCGTCCACCCGCGCGGCCCGCGCCGCCCGCCGGCCGCCCGTCCATCAAGGCCCCTCTCCAGGGCATAACTCAGGCGGTGGCCCCGCCCGTGTGGGCCCCGCGCGGGGAAGATCTAGCCAGGCGGGACGGGCGGGGGCCCCTTTCGTGTATCTGCACACGTGATCAGATGAGCGGATTTGAATCGGTAGTTTTCATCGGAGAGCTCCCTCAACCTGCGCGGCAGGTTCGGCTCGGCAGCTACAGCCACGCGGGACCGCCGCGCCGCCGCGGTCCGGTAGGCCTCAGGCCTCAGGTCAGATCAGCTGCCCGCAGTGTAGCGCCCGCCAGGCTCCCGGCTCCATACATCCCACTGAGCAAAACTGAAGGAATCAGTAATTGCATTAGGGGCGTTAGGTTCCTGTCTGGCCGGCCAGCCGGCCTCGGCCTCGGGGCGGCCATTGTCCGGAGGCGCGGCCGCTGCTGCGGCTTCGACCAGATTGATGGGACTTAGCGCTGAGCCGACTCATCTCGGACTTGGCGCTATCTCGACTGGTCCCGCACAGCATCTCTGCCACTGCCTTGTTATCCGGCCCGGCCCGGCCCCCGCAGGCCTCGGGCTGCCGCCGTTCGCCCGGATCTACTTTGCGCTCTTGGATTAATTTGATCCGGTCCGATACGTGGCGGCGGCGGCAGCGGCAGCAGCAGCAGCAGCGAATAGCCGCGGAGAAACAGCGGAAAATGACCGCAGTTTTTGTTTTGTTGCGGTCGGTTTTCTGTTCGGTATTTGATCGCGCGGCGCGGGGGGCCGCACGCTCGTTTGGCTATTTGGTGTCGCAATCACCCCCGCCCCGCCCCGCCACGCCCCGCCACGCCCCGCCACGCCCCGCCACGCCCCGCCACGCCCCGTTTTACCGCTCGCAATCACGCGATTGTGATATGCCGTGCCTTTGTCCCCGGCGCCGCGCCGCGCCCGGCCCGCGTCCGCCTATCCCGCCCCCGCCCCTCAACCGTTTTGTGTTTCTTCGCAAAAAAATGAAACGGGCTCATTGTGCGGGCGAATGGCGTTCAACTGGCGACAGGTTAGAGTGGTGCTCCCGGCTGGCGCCCCGGGGCCGGGCCGGGCCGCGCGCAGCGGAGCGCTACGCGGCAGGGCGCGGGGACCCTCTCCCCCAGGTCGCCGCCGACGCCTGTGAACGTGGTGTCGTTGTAACGCACATCCATAAACGGGAAGCTGGCGAGGGAAGAAAATCGCCGAAACTTAACTATACCTAGGTGCAGTTATATTCCGTGGGCGTTTGGCTGTGTGTGTGGCCTCCACCCCCTCCACCCCTTTTTAGTCACGAAGTAGCCTTGTAGTCTCATCGCCGGACGCTATTTTCTTTTTACGTCCCCTTATTTTAATTCTGAATTTTTCTCTACGATATTGATAAAAATTGGCATAGAGGTAACTAAATATGCTAAGTTCACTGCTGCAATGCAATTTCAAAGCTATTGGCCATTTTTGAGAAATTTCAATCTGAGATCTCAGTTTTTATTGCAATACACGACTTTTCAAAAAAAAAAAAAATGTTTCGTCTTTGGTTTTTTGTGACACACCGTTGATGTATTGCAATTGACCTGGCCGGCGTGGTGTCTGATCGAGAGACGATACCGGAAATGGGCGCGAACGTCATCATAAACGCTTCCGGTCCACAGAGCACGAACACTTCCGGCCTGTGTGGAAATGTAGGTCGCGGACTGCATTGCTGTTATGACCGTATGGGCGGCAGGTATCGATGTGGCGCCACGCCCTCCCGCCGCGCGCCTCATCGTCACCGACGCGAAGATCGCATTTCTGACCGCCGCGACCGACACATGCCTGCCGTATTCACGCCCGGTGCAGCAGCCGGCCATAGTTTTTTCAAATAACGCAGGGATGGGTGAGAGTTATTGTTTGTCTGGGCAGATTGTGTTGCAGAAAGCAGTGGCTGCAGTGGCTGCGTTGGTTGACCTATGCGGCGCGGGGAACGGAACCCACACAATGCCATGTTGTTGGCATCGCCCCCTCCCCGTCCCCCCGTCCCCGTCCCCCCGCGGGCATCTAGTCCCGCCCCTGCCTGGCTTCTTCAATTAGAGTGAAGCTGCAGAGCTGTGTGACCCTGCTGTTGACCCCCCCCACCCCCACCCCCTCTCTCTCTTCTGACCGGGTGGGGGGCACCTATCTCTGTCTTTGCTTCGGCCCCGCGGGGATCCCTCTTGCGCCCGGCCAAGTCGACGGGAGGGCCTAACTCATCGAACAGCGGGGTTTGAACCCCTTCCCCCCCGCTCGGGTGAAGCGTTGCGTAGCGCCGCGGAGCGGGAGCGGGCAGCGGGGTGGCTCCGAACAGCGTTTAGTGGTGTCCTCTCGCTCGCTCCTCGTATGGCAGTGCCCCGTGAGTGCGACGAGGACAGAGAGATAAAACCACTGTGCGGAATCCCCCTGCAGGACGCGCCGCGAGGAGGGCGTGTGATTTAGAAAAGCGTTTCTTGATGTTAATGCCGTGCAAATGCCGGCAGATTAAATCTGGCACCGCACAATGGGATGCAAATAATGAGAATGGATTTCTTCATCTCCAGACGCTGCCGCTGCGCACCGCCCCGCCAGCCGGCACTCTAAATGGGGAAGGACAAGTGTGCTTTGGCGAGCCTGCGCTCGAGTTGAGATGCGCAACAAGGATATTCTGGGCCGCAAAATAGAGGCGACGCCGAGGCGGCGCCACGGTAAAAACAATGTCTGATTTTTGGAGGAAAAGGGGAAAACTTTGAGGAACTTTTGTAATTTGAGGGAAACCCCTCAGATTTTAAAGAAGACCCCTCGAAAAATAAGGAAAATATCCTCAAATTTTGAGGAGACTTCCTCAAAATCTAAGGAATTTTCCTCAAAGTATGCAAGGTCCTCAAAGTTTTTCCTTTTTACTCAAAAAATTAGACATCGTTTATACCGTGGCGCGGGGGCGCGTGTGCGAAGCGGAAGTTCATAGTCTGCTACCGGCGAGGAGAGGAGTTTCTCGGTTTCAACGGTTCGGACTTGATGCAACAGCAGCGTATTTCGCCGGGATCATTTCCCGCGCAGTTTTCCCCGCATCCTTTGTGGCGCCGCGGCTGCCCCGGCCACGGGCGTGACGCCGACGCCCCGTGTGACATGGCGTGGCGGGCGCGGCGCCGAGGCGCTCACTGTATGCAAAGCGGGACCAACACTTTCTCCTGGTAATTACTCGGGAAATAATTGGCGGGCGCTAGCCGTGCCGCCTCTCGCAAAATGTCCAAATTCTTTGTTGTTCCTGGGGAAAAAAATAGAAATAAAAAGAAGAAAAACTTTCCCTCGAACTTAATTTGCCTTCAAGTACAGGGTGTCGAGCGACCGGGAAAACCGGGAATTAGCCGTAGCCGGGAATTTAATCCGACCGGGAAAAGTCCGGGAATTTTGCATTTAATCCGGGAAATCCTTAAAAAAGCCTACGCCGCCGTATATTTTCATCCAAACGACTCGGCAAACATACACACTGCAGTCAAATAAATAATTTTTAACCCCCTAAAAATGGGAAATTTGAGGCTAAAAAGGTTAAAAATATCTGGGAATTTCGTTGATTTCTGTCCGGGACAATCGGGAAAAGGCCGGGAATTTTAAATCCGGACGCCGCTCGACACCCTGAACTAGGGTACGCTTTGGAAATTCGGTGTGACGTCCAAGGGGACCCCTTGAAGTACATCGCTCTTCAACTTTCAATATGACATATACATCAAGATTGGGACACGTCACAACCTCTTATGACTACATACGTAAGAAAATATTAGAACACTGTCAGAAATTACAACGGGAATTTTGACGGGATGGACCGGTTATTTTTGAGCCGGTCTAAACCGCATTTAGATATACGGGACGACCGTACCAGAAAAATTCAGACCTTCCCGTACATTCAATTTACGGACCGTCCCGTACACCAAAATCCCGTATTTTGTGTTTTTAGCTCCCAAAGCATTTTTGATGAAAACTGGTTTTGGACCCTTTGCATCGAAGTAGGAACGGACACGCCCGTGATTTTCCATAACGGATTCTTCCGTGTAAGGGGTACGGAACGGACAGATCCGTAAAAAAAATTGCGGTGCGTTCCGTGGTCATTTCCGTAAATTATTTAACAGTAAAGCTTGATACTCGTGACGATCCGTCCTTTATTAAAGCTTTCCCCCGTATTTTCTTTTTGATTTCAGGAATTGCTGCTTTGTCACCAAAATGGCCCAGAAACTGCCCAATGGAGAAAAGCTGTTGGAGTGCAGTGTTTGCAACAAGAAATTTGCCTGCGCTTCGACTCTGCTTAATCATTCCCGTTCGCACACCAGAGACAAGCCGTTTGAGTGCACTATGTGCAACAAGAAATTTGCTCGACGTTTCCAGAGTATTTGTGCGTTTATATGAAAACTTTGATGCATATTTCTGTATGCCAAATCATGATGAGATTTTTCATTTTCTTTGTTAGAGAGTCCTGACATCCGTGGGGAAACAAACAGGACGGGCGTGGCGAGCGGCGGCGGAGGCGACGCGAGCGAACACGCGCGCGGAAGTCAGTCCGCGGGGGTCCTGGACGTCGCGGGACTGACAGCGCGACAGCAGCAGCGCCCCGCTCCGCGCCACGCCACGCCACCCCGTGAGCGAGCCGAGCGCTCGGATTACCTGGCGAATAACTTAGCGGGCGCGCTTGCTCATAAGTCGCGTGTGCGGTTAGAGTGCAACAAAGCGAGTGAGTATGGGAGTGCGTGGGCGGCGCCGGGACGGGCCGGGCCGGGGCGGGGCGTGTTCGAACCACCTCGCGCGCCGGCGGCCGCAGGGTTAACGACGCGTGACTGACGCCTTTATGACTGCATGCGGTCTGGCCGCCGCCGCACCGCGGTGACGGCGAGCATGAGGAGGTGCCGGAGCGAGCGAGCGCGCCCGCGCGGAGTATAAACGCTTTGACGTCTCTGTCGGACGGGGAGCGTAGCAGCAGCGCGTTCTGACGGTGAGGTGAGGTGAGGTGGCGGAGGTACAAAACGGTTTGGGCTCCTCCCCACGCTGCTTCCACCTGACAGCTGATGACTGCTGCTGCTGCATGCTGCATGGCTCCGGGCGTCGTCGCGTCATCGTCCCATACGAGGGGAAGTAGTGCGTGGTCGTGGTCATCGGCTCGGCCGATCAAGACGCGGGTGCACCCGAGGGGGAATCAACTCTGAAATCTTTGTAAATCTCGTAATTCAGAGAAATTCTGACAAAAATAGATAAGTTCCGGAAAATACAAACAAAAAAAAATCACGAAAATTTAGGGAAAATTGTTTATGGCGTGAAAGTGTTCAACTCAAAAGCCGTGCGATTGCAACTGTTCAACTCCTCGGCTGTTCACTTATTTGTGTTCGAAACGGCAGTTGTGCACTTATTGCAAGTGTTTAACTGCGCCGGACAACACTTTCCTTGTTGAACACTTCGAAGTGTGCAACTGTCGAGTTGAACACTTCCAAGTGTAAAATTGGCGAGTTAAACACTCGCGTTTGCTCAATTCTGGGTTTAACACTTCTACATGTAAAACTAGGAGTTGCACATTTACAAGTGTAAAGCAGTTGCACACTTGGTTTCATTTTTGACCCCAAAATTCAGAGTTGTTTTCCCATCGGGGTGCACCGATCGCCGATCGTGCATACTGAAGGAAGCGCGTGTAGATGCGTGCAATGTTATTAAATTCATATTATCGAAAGCAGGTCTGCGATATAAAATTTTTTAAAAAAAATAACGAAGAAAATGCCGGCAGTTAGGCCTACATGTGTTGCGTTTACATATGGGCGCTAGTCTCTCCAGGACCTACCCCTAACCTGTTGGCAGGTCTGTTGCGAGCCACCCCCGTGAGCGCGCCGCGCACCCTACCCTCGCCACGCCGCGGTGCATGCCCGTGTATTATTTGTATGTATTTGTAACTCGTGGGTATATAATTTATCGTTTGTTTTATGGCGCTCGCCCGCCCGCTGCTTGCTTTTGCGTTTTGCTCGTTACCGGAGCGTGTCCGTGTCCGCGCGCTGAGCGTTGTATCCCCCCTCTCTCTCGCTCTCTCTCCTCCTCGCACGCCCCGGGCCCCCGCTCTGCTGCTGTTGTCTCTCTCGCTCGCTCACGCCCGCAGCCGCGCGCGGACAATCCGTTAGCACACCCGGACGCATCCGCCGCGCCGAAGAGGAATTTGAATATTAAAATGAAAACGCGGGTGGGACCCGCCGGCCGCGGATGCGGTGGGCTGCTGCCGGTGCGGGACAATGAAATATTGCGTCGACGGCGCATGCGCGATGCACCCCCTCTCCTCCTCCGGACCCTTCGCCTCACCCGCGAGTGCGGCTTAATTGGCGGAAAATGATAACATGTAATTAAACGCGTAATTCTCAAGCGCAGTCATAACTTAAGTGCGCCGCTAGTTGGGTGGCTTGCGCGCGCGCGGGCTGCTACGCAGTCCGTCTCTGTCTGCCTCGTTACCATTACAAGTTTGTGAGGGAGTGAGATAGTCGCTCAGGTGTCGGTGGTGGCGATTTGTTAACTCGCTTGCTTCGTGTTAACCTGCCTCCCTGCCCCACTCTGTCTCACGCATGTGAACAAAAGTTCCTTTTCTGTTGGATTTTTTCCCCTCCATTTTGGGAGAGCGTTTGCGTTTGAAATTTCCTCGAGCGGTGCAAGTCCTTTTTATATTCCGTTTAAAAATTTTTCAATGTTAAGAAAGCATGCCGCATGACCATAGCCAGCTTTATTTTTATATTAATAATAATAATAATAATAATAATAATAATAATAATAATAATAATAATAATAATAATAATAATAATAATAATAATAATAATAAAAACATCGCGAAACTGAAAAGAGTGGAGCCTCGCAATTAACTCGGGCCAACTTAATGTTATCATGTTCGGCGCCGATGGGCACGTTTTGCTCGCAGTGAGTACCCGAGGAGGTACCTCGAGCTGTCATCAGTAACCCTTCCTCCCCCTCTCCTCAAAGCTTTCCCCGCCGCCGCTAGTTTCGTTTTAATTGCAGGCCAGTCCGCTGCTTCGGGCGTCAAGGGATCTGCCGACCTGACGGACGGCTCTTATCTCTCTCCGTCCCTCTCGCTCCCGCTGCGCCGCTGCGCCACCTCCGCCTTCCCCCAGCAGAGCGAGCGGGACGGGTAGTGCGCGCGCGGGGCAGGCCGGGGCAGGCCGGGGCAGGCCGGGCTGGGGGCCCCGGGCCCCGGGGCGTTTATAAACCGATTCTGATGGCTACTTCCAGCCGCTTCCAGCCCGGCCCTGCCGGCCCGGCCCGTTCCCATACGCGGTAGTGCTGTGCGGCCGTATCCTCATGCCAGCCTGAGCCGCTGAGACATCATTAATACTTGATAATTGTATAATTACTGACGCTTGTGTAGGCAATGTGTGTGTATATGCAGCGGGGATGGTCAGCTGACGTGGTTAACTATAGTCAGTCAGTGACCTGCTGTGGTCCTTGTAACTTCGCCGCAATTCGTGTGAAGCCGAAGCAATGCGCGCCTTCATCATCTTCGTTTGAGATCAAGCTGAAGAGATACTTGTTTGAGAGATCCTAAGCCATCCGCAATGTCCGCCCGAAAAATTTGACCAGAATTTTAGAGGTAGAGCTTCTCTTGATTCTGCCATTTCTTGTTAATTATTGGACTGCTGACGCGGTTGCGTGCGTGTGTGTAGTTATGTGTGTGCAAGTCGTGGAAGTCCAGCGGGGATGATCAGCTGACGCACGTCTCTCCTCGCTCTCTCTGTTTTCTTTCTTTCATTGAGATCCTGTTGCGTTGATGCATATGCCGCGCCGCCGGTATATCTCCTCGCCTTTTGTTCCATTCGCAGCTTTTTTTTTCTTTTTTTTTGTAATTTCCTTTGACTTTTGCTCGCGGGGAAAAGAAAAACGCGGACCATGACGAGCCGTAATGGCCTGCTCGGCTCGGCTGTGCTCAGCTCTGCTCGGCTCGGCTCGGCAATGAAGATATGAACTCCTACTTGAAGCGCGCCTGAGAGATACACGCATTCTAGCGCTGCATACGGAATGAGCCCCGCGCGGCGGGGGGGCCGGGCTGGGCCGCGCCGCCCGGGGCAGGCCTGGCCAGGCTCTGCATGGGCGGGGCCAGGTGCGGCTGGCCAGCCGCCTCACCCGCGGCGCCAACAACGTCTCAACCCCTTTGTTTATTCCAAAAATTATAACTGCACTCCTCACACCGACGGGGAAACAACTCTGAATTTTGCCCTACACATTTTGTGAATTTGTGTGAATTTTTATAGATTTTTTTTGTGAATTTTCTCTTGAAATTTACCATAATTTTTCTGAATTTTCCTGAATAACAGTGTACAGAAAACTCGGAGTTGTTCCCCCCTCGACTTAAACATATAACAATAAAAAGAGTGTGGCATAGCAAAACAGCCGCGACAATGACAAAAAGTACGCGAGATCACTCCAGCACAGCTCCCGCGTGAAGTGGTCATATCTATGGTCATCATTTAGGGATTAAAGTTAAATATACAAAACACGGAATGGCCCGTGTGATATTAATTATGATTCTCTCTCAAAGTTTGACATGATTTAGCCCGGGCTCGACCACCTAGTGTTTGGGAGCCCATTTGCATGTCGTTTTGGGTGCGGCGGCGGGCGGGCAGCAGTGTGATGAGGACGATTGGTATCTCGCCCCAACATCTGACCCATTTCTCATAGCACGGCGAGACGGCCGGAGGTGTCGCTCCACCCGCCATGTTGTGGCTTCCTTCCTGCCGGTCAACGTGGGTATCATCGCAGTAGAAGTTCATGTAGTATGCAAGTGAATTACGACCGCTGCGCGCGCGCGTTTGTGTGGAGGAGAGGGAGAGAGAGAGAAGAGAGAGAGAGAGAGAGAGCGAAAAGAGAGTGAGGTGTCGTCGCCTTAGCTCTTTGCCGAGCGCGCGCTTTGTGGTACAGGGGATGTCGTGCAGCGCACGGCCGCCGGCCGGATTGCCTACCCCACGGCCCGCAGGCGTGCAGTCGACGGGGAAACAACTGAAACTTTTGTAGTTTATCTCGTAATTTAGGAAAATTAAAAAAAAATCGAAAAGTTCATAATTTTTTTTTACATAGATTCAGAAATGTTTAAGGAAAAATCAGGGAAATTCACAATAGTTTAGGTAAAATCCAAGTGAAAATTCACTACAAATGTTTTAAAATTCACGAAAATTCACATTTTACAAAATGAGTACACCGAAATTCAGAGTTGTTTCCCCCTCGCGTGCTGTCGGGTTCGGAGCGCGACGTCGACTATCGCGTCGTGACGACAGAGGCGGAGAAGAGCGACCGCGCGGCCATGATAAGAGCGAGAGAGAGAGAGAGCTCTGTTTATTTTGGTGTTTTTATTTGATGTTTGCGGGTGGCCGCCATGGTCGGCGCGGCGCGCACCAATCAGCGCTCGGCGGAGGGTCTCAAGTGCATGCATGCAGTCAGTCGTGCTATGAGTTATGGCCCCGCCGCAGCCAACGGGGCCGCCGGGCCCGAGGAGAGAGAGCGAGAGAGAGAGAGAGCAGTTGGGATCCTCTCTCCCCTCATCACCCGCTATCTCCCCTTCTCTCTCCCTCTCTAGCTACGCCACTGGCCGCGCGGTGGAGGGGCGCTAGCAGCACTCCGTTCGTTATGGCCCATAAGTCTGCCTCGCGGGGCGGGGCGGGGCCCCGAGGCCTCGCGCCAGGAGGCCGTTGATCTGCTTTTGTCGCGTTGTGCTGCCGTTCGGCTTTGTTGTGTGCGCGCCACAGCCCTATGCCCGACAAGCATTTCATGGTAGGAAAATGAGTGTACATTTAATATTGCATTAATTATTATTATTATTATTTTTTTTGTGTAAATATGTCTTCCGCAGCCGTGTTACCTCTGACTCTCGTGGCAGTGGAGTGCGGCTCCAGCCTGCCGGGCGGACTCCTTTCTCCACCCCGCTCCCCTCCCCTCCCCGCTCGGGGTCCCCGCTCCGCTCCGCCCGTACTCTCAGAAACCAATCATAACTTTGTGAGGCGGTGCTGCAGCGCGGCTCCTCTCTCTCACACTCCTTCACTCCCTCTCCGCCTCTCTCTCTCTCGTACACACGCACACAGACTGTTACGCTCTCTCAGCGCGCTACGCCCCAGCGCCGTGACGCCCCGCGGCGCGCGCCTCCCCGCCCCGCCACGCCCCCCGCGTCAAGAAAGTATAATAAGCCGCTTGTAGCGCGCAGCCAATCATAACGGGGCCGCGGGCGCTCCGCGGGCCAATCCCAGCCGAGGGCCCCACGCCACGCCACGCCGCGCCACGCCGCGCCACGCCGCGCCACGCCGCGCCACGCGCACCTGCTCGTCAGCAGCGGAAAGTTTTTCAAGACGTACGTCTTTGTAGATGGTTCGCAGCGCGCGCTTCCCCCGCCCCGCCCCGCCCCACGCAGCCTGTGGCCTGTGGCGTCGAGAATAGCGACGGCACCCGACGACCGGCCCTGGAAGGCTAAGGCTCGTGGCTCTCACACACACCACTCTGAGAAACGGGACTTCACACGTCTCTGTTTTCTGTGTTCCTTGTTGCAAAATTCTCTAAACTTCTCTATTCCTTCTGCGGTTTTTTCTTCTGTGAATTTCGGTTACCACGCAGTCCGCTGGTTCTGCAAACACTGAAAATGGAGGAGTCGCCTTTGTCGATCTTGGGAGAGCGACTTCTCTGTACCAAATGTTCATGCTCCTGGGAGAGCGACATGTATGAACATTGCTCTATTATAGTCACTTTGATGTTGACTCTTTTTGAGTCAAATCATCATAGGTCACTCTTCTGGAGCGATTAAAAAAATTCAAGAAAACGCTTGATTTGAGTCGTTTTAGCGAAAGTCACTTACTGAGCGATGAGAAAAATGCTCCGCTCATTACGGGCGAGAAATGTGACTAGTACATTTCCAGTGAAGGGAATGACAATCTCGACATAGGGCGTTGTAAAAAATGAACTGATGAGGAAATGTGTTGACGTCAACAGGTAAAGGAAACGAAATTTTCAATCGGTCAGAGACCCCAAACGTAAACAAGGGCGTTTTGCAGTCGTGGCGCCTGCCGAAGCTGCGCTCAGCTTTTATTCGTTTCTTTCGTCGGAAAATCAATCCCGCGCAGTGAGCCGCGGCGGGCGTGGCGTGGCGTGGCGCGGCGTGGCGCGGCGTGGCGGCTAATTGTAAAAGCACACAATAGCGGCCACACCGCCCCGCTACGCCCCGCCGCGGTCCGTTTGTGGGCGTGCCCTCTCCGCGGGGCGTTCCCCGGGCGGGGCGGGGCGGGGCGGGGCGGGGCGGGGCGGGGCCTCCACGGCTGCGTTACCTGCGCCGCGGGGAGCGCGCCGCCGCCGTGTACCTGTGGGAACGACCTGCAGGCTGATTCCGAAGATCGCTCTCGCGCCTCCGTCCTTGTCGCACTCTTGGAGTCCTGACACCCCCGACTTTGGGCACCGCCATAGGTGCGACAAGGACGGATGGACGAGAGCGATCTTCTTCTGAATCAGCCTGCTGGCGGCGTGCTGCACCGGGAGGAGGAGAAGGAGTGAGGGATGGAGAAGGTGGCCGACGTGACTCAAAAGCACAATCCTTTCTTGCGCCCGAAAAAGTCCCTTTCCTCCCATCCACAGTGCGATAGAAGTTTTTCGTGTTGTTGTTGTTGTTTCAGAAGCAGGAGGCCGCGGCGCTGATTATTTGAGCGGGGTGGGGAAGTCCGCGTTTAATAACCACTCGGGGTGGCCTGAACAAACAGAGGGTGGCGCGGCGCCCGCATGCAGGTCCAAGAGTCGCGGGGGACGGCAGCGTCCACGAGCAGGGCGAAGAGGAGGTGGAGGAGGAGGTGAAAAGTGAACTTCCTTTCCCCTGCTGCTGCTGCTGCTGCTGCTGCTGCTCTGAGGAGGAAGCGAAGGAACGGGTGAAAAAAAATGCACCGGGAAAGACAAACAAGTTGACGGGCTGCATAGCAGGGGGTGTCGCCGCCATCTTCACCGCCGTCGTCCTCAGTCGGTAAGTAAGTGAGGAAACTCTTCATTAAAGTAAAGGGGCGGTAGTGGTAGGGTGGTAGGGAGTGAAAAAAAAAGGGGGGGGGGCATTTAAATAAGGAAAAAGAAGAGGGAAAAAAAAGACTGATCGCTAAAGTTTTTTATTGATTGTTTCCCCCTGGGAGCTGTATAATCATCTGAATTATTTAGTCGTGTCAAAATTGTCTCCCCCGCTTCCTTATGAGTGCGCGCGGGGCAGGGCAGGGCAGGGTCCGCCCTGGCGGCGGTGGAGTGGGTCGGTAAACTTGACATTTCAATAAACCCCTCTGCACTCGTCTCCCCGCCCCGCTGGGCTTTATCAAACAGCTGCCCGCCCGACCCAATCTCTGCAAGCCATCGCCGGGCAAACAAATCCGAGGCCGATTATAAAACGCCATTATGAAACGTGCAATATTTTCACACTTGTTCGCCGCGGCGCGCCGCCGGGCTGCGGGCCCGCTGAGGGGAGGGTGCGGTAATCCCAAATCTGAATCCGAATATTATACAGGGATTAGAAAGGGGAGCGCTGTAATGGGAAAAAGCTATATTTGTATTTCATCACGCCCCGTCACGTCCTCACGTCCTCTGATCGACGCATTCACGCACGAGTATTTGTTGAAAGGCAAGTTAACTTTTTTTTTCCAGCTCCTGGTCTGCTTTCCTTTGGTCGTCGTCGTGGAAGTATCGTCAATCGCCACTTGTCCGGCGAAAGGTAAGGGCTTCAATTCAACTTTTAGACCTTTACCTATCACCTCTCACTGCGGTGAACTTATTGCACAGCCTACTATTAGTGCATATTTGCGGTCGTTCTCGCCTTGAGCACCCGCTGTCGTATTTGTAGAAGTGGAGAAAAATAGGGACAACCTATTGCTCACTCTCTCGCCTCTCCTGCTTCGCCAGCTCTCTCGCACTCCCGTGTCGCAGGGACGTGAGCGGGCGTAAGAGTGGGTCCTTGCGGACCAGGGTATCGGATAAATTGGCGATATGGAGTGGAAGTGAAGAGAGTGGAGGTGTCCGGGTGTCTGCGGAGGAGGAGGCGGTGGTCCCGTGGGTGCGGGCGGCCGGGGCGTGGCGGGGCGTGGCGCGGCGTGGCGGGGCGTGGCGGGGCGTGGCGCGGCAGGGAGGCCCAGAGGGGCGCGGCGCGCCGAGGTCCCGCGGGACGCAGGGGAAGCCGACGCGTCGTCGGGCCGAGGGGAAAAAGGAGGGGGGTGGGGGAGGGGGGGGATAAGCATACGTATGGGGACGGGGCGTCGCCGAGGAAGAGATTTTCATGATAAGGACATAGGCAAAAATGCGAGCGACGCTGGCAGGCGCAGAGGGGGTGGGAGGGAGGAGTGGTGCCGAGACTGGCGTGAGTTATAAGTTAACCAGGCTGATCCGGCCCTGCGCAGGCCGGGCCGGGCTCTCGCCTTTATGTGTATGTATTTATGGCATATGGAGTTTTGCCGTACACGACGTGTGAGAACGCGCGCAGCCTGCTCGGCGGGCACTTCGCCAGGGGCCGCCACCTCCTCCACGGACTAATCCCCCCGCTACGCCTCGCCACGCCCGGCGGCTGCGCCGGACGCTCCGCTGGAGCTGGAGATCTCCAGGCCAGGCCAGCCTCGGCTCGTGTTCCATCCGCTGGACCGCGCCCCGCGGCACGCGCACGGCGCACGGCTATGTACACAGCACCAACCCCTTCGACAGTGACTGTGGTGCCCCCCCCCCCCTCGCTCTCTCTCTCCTCCTCTCTCTCTCCCTCTCTCTCTCTCTCTCTCTCTCTCTTCTCTCTCTCCTCTCTCTCTCTCTCTCTCTCTCTCTTCTCTCCCTCTCGCTCTGTCCCCCACTCTCTTGGTCTGTCCCTCGCTGCTGCGCGCTCGTCTTCTTGCCCCTGAGCCTTCTCTCCTCTCCCTTTCTCTCTGCTCAGCTCAGTCGCAGTTTTCTATCTCCCGCCTAGCCTCAATTATTGACGTGATCTGGCCGGTCCTATCCGTGACTTATCGGTACGGATGTCCGTATTTCATACAAACGTCCGGTCAGCAGGACTCGCGCCGCTTCCCTTTGGCCACGGCTCCCTCCCCTCCTCTCCCCTTCAATAGCGAGGCCAGGCCAGACCCAAGCGGCCAGGCGGGCTTCGGTTCAAATCGAAGCAGGCAGTATTTCATACGCATTCGACCTGCCGCTGCCGGTCCGCTGGGAGAGAGAGAGAGAGAGAGAGAGAGAGAGAGAGAGAGAGAGAGAGAGAGAGAGAGAGAGAGAGAGAGAGAGAGAGAGAGAGAGAGATAGGGGGGGAGAGAGGGAGAGAGGCTGTGCTTGAGTGCGGGTCCGGCGCGCGGTCACCGTGTCTAACGCTCGGACGTCTAATAACATGTCTGATATCTCCCGGTATAATTTTTGGCAGTCGGCTCGCTCATAGTGTGGGGTATTCGAGTTATTATCCTCTCGATGACCACCCCGGACCTGTGCTCGGCGCCGTCCACTTGGGCAGCACCCCGGGCAGAAGGAATGACCCCAGCTGTCATCCGGACCGACCTTCCACCAGCGATCCTCCCACCCTCCTCAGCGCCGTTCGCCCTTCCGCCGCGAGCCTCGAACCCACCCTCTCGAACAGCTGACGGGGTTTTGCAAGTGGACCAAGCAAAGCAGAGGGTTGTGGCTGGGCGGTGGAGGTCGCGGGCGAGTGGGCGAGCGGGCGGGGAAATCGAAACCTCTGCGCAAACCTTTAGCGGGTCGAGGTCGCGTTCAAGACTCGGGACGAATTTTTGTGGTTCGCAAGTTATAGGTCGTTTTTTTTTTCGCGACGGGCGGGCCGCATCCGCCGTTCCCAGGACCGGGAGGCGAGGGCGAGGGCTGATGATGGAGAGCCCTCCCGCTCTAAGAGCGCTATTATTTTATATTTCTGTGGGGTCAGGCCGGCCGGCCGGACGGTGGCCAGCGCACCTCCCTCCTCTCCCTGCGCCCCCAGCCCACACTGCGTGGGGCTCTGCAGGGCCGGGCCGGGGCAGAGCATATCGCGATGAGTGGTGCTGGATACCGGACAGGAAACGGAGCCCGCGGGCCTACTATTGCGTCCGCCCGGTCGGGGGAGGAAGGGAGGCCTGCTGAGAGACGAAGACGGACAGCTGCTGCGCGTCGAGAGAGAGAGAGACGCAGTAGCGGGGCTGGCTGAACCGCGCGCGTATCCCGGCTGAAAGCGCTGAAAGCATTCTCTGGGCGTTTTGACGTGCGTGTAAGCGGCGGGGCAAAGGGGCGGGGAGCGCAGTGATATCGTGCTCCTGCTCCTCCCCGCCCTCGAGCTGCTCCCTGCTCCCTCCCGGTGCTCGTATGGCACTCGTGCTGACTGTGCTCGTGCTCCTCCCCGCCCTGGAGCTGCTCCCTGCTCCCTCCCGGTGCTCGTATGGCGCTCGTGCAGACTGTGCTCGTGCTCGGTTTGTGCAGCTTTTCCTCGCCTCTGCTAGGCTCGTGCTCGTGCCCCTCCCCGTGCTGGAGCTGTTCCGAGGGGCCCTTCGTTTCGAAAAATCAGTATACACACTAAAACAAAATCAGTAAAAAAATCAGTAATATTCGAGAAAAAGAAATGAGATTAAAATCGGGAAAAAAATCAAGAAAAACTAGAAAAATCGGTGCACGCTTGAATATATAGTGAGGGACCCCGCGAGTTGCCCCTGGCTGCTCGCATGTAGCGCTCGTGCTCGCGAAAAAGGGTTATCACAGTTTCCTAATAAAAAATCAGACAGTGTTTTGAGCGTGTTCGGACTGTGCTCTTGCTCGGTTCGCTGCTCGGCTGGCTGCTGCGGCTCGACGCGGGGAGCCTCGTAATGTCGTGGGCGTTCCTCCGGCCTCCTCCTCCTCGGCGGCGGCCTGCCTCCGGGCTCCGGGCGACGCTTCCGGGCGATGTTATATGCAACACGTCCGGGACGGCGACAATATTTTGACTGGGGCGCCGCGCTCCCGCCGCCTCGGCACGTGGCGCCCGCGCAGGAGGAGGAGGAGGAGGGGGGTCGCGCGCGAGGTGGGGGATGTTAATGTGCGCAGCTCTCATGCCGGCGTGTGCGCGTGCTCCATCATATTCATCGCCGACCATCTCCCATTTGTCGGCCGCTTGTATCTCCCACGGTGAGGCGGGCGAGGCGGCGGTACCTCTCATCTGTAATAATACGCGAAGGTTCTGCTTCACTATGAATTCAAGCGTGCACCGGTTTTTCTAATTTTTCTGGTGTTTCGTGATTTTCTTTGCTTTTTACTGTTTTTTCTTCCTCTTATTTTTTCCTGATTTTTTTCTTGATTTTTTTCCCTGATTTTTGCTGACGTTTTGCAGATCTTTTTGAAGGGTGTACGCTGATTTTGTGTAAAGTAAATGATCCCTCGATAATACCCTCCTTACTCTGCACACTTACATGGGCATTGCACGCGTGGTTTAACACCCTAAATTATCAAACTATGCTAGACAATCGTGAAATTGTCCTCGTAATACTGGCATAATATCATGTAGTACAGTGTAATGTGTACTCTGTACGATGTTTCTTGTGGTGAATGGAATACCCCTCATGGTCACGCTGCGCCGGGCTTCCCCGCCAGCACCTCAGCGCCCTCTTGTCTGCTGAGTCAGGGGTGAGTTATCCGCGGGATGTTATGTGTTTTGTTCAGTCGTGTGTCATATTTTTGGGGCTGCACTTCGAATCTCCTCGACTCGGGTCTTGCATTATTTTGAGTTTTGCTGAAGTGACGTCAATAATACGTAGGCGAATCTCGATCTGACGTCAGAAATTGGAACTCGTCCCGACCTAGTTTTCATGGACCCGCCACCTCTTTCCCCCTCCTTCTTAATGCCGGCACGCCCCCACCCAGAGAAAATCCAAGCCTTTTATGTTTTACTCCGAAACGAATCTGACGCACGACGACTTCGCTTTTGCATATACGGGGTAGGCGGCTGCCTGCACCGTTTGAATCATCTGTCTCATTAGTCATACACCGTGAAAAAAAAAGAGGTCGATAAAAAAGAAACAAACGACGCAGGTCTTGCTGGAACAGGGTTATTAGCAGGGGTGACACGCTCCGTGAACCGTCATAGCGATTTCATGCAGATCTCTGGTTACTTTGCATGTATGTGTGAGTGTGTGTGTTTGAGCGAGGCTGATGTCTTCTTCAACCCCACAGTGGCGCATGGGGCCCTCCCCTCCGCTACACCTTCCCCCCACCTTCTCCGCTCCCCCTCCCGCTCGTCTAGATCATCTCCAATAACCCGTTTAACGGCCCCTAAACGGCAGCGACACGGTCCCGCGTGTGCGTCGCCGTACACTGCGAATAGTAAACGGGTCGCCGGCGAGCCGAAATTAGAAACGAATGCGGAACGGAAAACTCCTGCAAATGTCTTTCGCCGGGAGTGAGATCTGCATGTAGGAGAGGAGTGACGATTATTTTCTAGCCACGACTTTAAAATCCTGAGCCGCTCGATGCACTGCACTGAAAGTCATACGTACACCATAATTGTTGATTTACTTTGTACTCTTAATGTGAAAAACTTGTCTTCTATATGCGGCCAAACCAATTTCCATCGCAGGAGATGGAGAAGGCGAGAGGCGTGATAATTGAGAGATGACAGATAATCAACCTGTTTGTGTTTGCGTGCTGCGCATAGTTAGGGCGCGCGTCCTCAAGGTGTCCATGGGGTGGCGATAGGGGCGGGGCGGGCCCAGATTGAGATAGGGGGTGTTGTGTTATTACCTCGCGGGGCGGGCGGGGCGGGGCGGGGCGGGGCGGGGCGGGGCCCGGCACGTGCGGCTTATTGGCGCGGGCGTTATGGCCACGCGTTATGCCTGCGCGCCTCTCGCGCCCCGCCCCGCCCCCGTCAAGGGGTTGGCGGATGCGGCTGTTTTGTTGACTTCCTGCACGCAGCGCGCCGTGTGGCGTGCGTTGGTTTTAGCCCCCCGCGGGGCGCGGAGCAGTGCGGCGTGATTAGGATGAGTGTTATTAGAACTGTTTTTATTTTTCTTTACGACAATAGCAATATGCTAGAAAACAGGTCGAAGTCTCAGAACACTGAAAATCTACGAATCCTAATTCTCGCCCCCATACGAGTGAGAATTTGAGGGCAATTTTATTACTCTCTGGAGAGTAAGAATTTTTTTTCTCACCCTTTTTGAGAAAGAATTTTGAGACCTCGCCCAAATAAAGTGAGAATTCGTGCTCAAATTAAGTGAGGTTAAAAAATCCTTACTCAAATAGAGCGAGGCTCAGAAAAATCTCGCTCAAAAAGAGTGAGGTTAAAAATTCTCACTCTAATTTAATATGGAAAAGTGTCCTCTCCCATTTTGGGTGAGAAATTGGATTCCAGGGTTTGCAGTGAATGCCAGTTGAAAGTACTTTTGTCAATGATGAGTATAAACACCATTCACTGTGACAAATACTCGTAGGTTTACGGGAAAGTTTTCCTAGAGAAGCTGCTGGAATATTGACAAATGCTAATCGTAAAATTACAACCTCTTCATATCGACTTGAAATTCGCTTACGAGGAAGAATCGGCTGTCGTAAATTTACGACATATTTCGTAAATCATTTTTCACCCTGATTGTATTTTCCCTAGTAGTTTAACAAGTCCTTTTTCTTTCCTTTTTCTTTTCGTAAAAATAATCGGTTGTAGAGAGTTTTTCCGTCTTGTGGACGGCCCTGCCGGTCCTGCCGCGGGGCGGATGGGAAGCGAAGGGCGCGCCGCTCTGTTTACGCGGGCTGCGCCCAGCTGGGCCAATCAAGCGAGGGTCTCGTAGTAAAATCATACTCTCCACAAAGCGGCGCCGCGCCCGGCCGGGCCTCGCCGCAGTCGGCGGCGGAGAGAGGGCATTGAAGGCGACCGGCAGAGGAAGGAATTAATAGCCCTCCGTTCTCCCGTCACTCTTGACTGGGCGCGCCTTGAATATTGTCAACACCACCAGTCTCTCACTCTGTGCAGCTCTTGTCAGGTGCCATGCTCCCGCGTTTTGTATATTCCCGCCCGCGTCTTTTCCTACCGTGCGATCCACCTTTTTCCCCGCAGGAAGCGTACGGTTTATAAAAGAGTTAGAAATACGAGGCTTTTTATTTCGTTTTGATAGTAAGAAAATCCCCCCCCCCTTTTTTTTTAAAGGACAAAGCTGGATTTTTGCGGCATAGTAATACAGGGTGGCTTTTTCCCGCGCCCTTTCGGCACCGACTAATTTTTGCTAAAGAGTTGGTTGGGACAGGGTGGTGCTCCCCTCCTCGTCGCGGTCTCCTCTGCGTACAGCGCCGGGCAGGGCAGGGCAGGGCCGTTGGAGCGAGCGGCCCCGAGCCGAGCCGAGCCTCAGGCGGATGTTGAGATGGTAATTTAATTTGGTCCATAAAATGGTGGTGGAGTGCTGGGCGATGTGCCGTACGTAGAGTGCCGCTCCGCGCCGCGCCGCCACCACCTTGGCCCCTGGCCGCTGCGGCCACGTCGGGCAGGGTGTCCGTGGTGCGGAGGAGCGCAGCTCAGCGCAGCTCGGCTGCCTCGTGATGATGAGCGCGTCGACCCCGAGGCTCGGGCGCGGGGGCGCGCGCGCGCGTTACCTTGCCAAGTGGGTGTGTGTGCGGCGGTGACCAAAACCAAACAGGCGCGTGCCCCCGGCGGCTGACCACAGTAGGACGCGGCCATGCTGCCGGAAGGGTCCGGTCGGGGCTGCTCACCGAGCCGGGCTCACTCGTACAAAATGTGTATGTACAAGATTTTTTTGTCTTTTGATATTTTTAATTTGATTTTTCTTTTGATTTTTGAAGAGGATTATGAACATTTTTGTCACTTTTTGTTAAATGTTGATTTTTTTCTCAGTACCTCTGACTTTCTTCATTTCTTTTTAGTTTTTTTGTTTATTTGTTCTCGATTATTCGTATTTTTCGGTAACTTTCTCCTTGATTGCATTTTGATTTTGTAAAAATTGTTTTAGATTTTTAAAATTAATTTTTTTGGGGGGCTTACAATTATTTTTCGAAGTGATCCCCTCTCCTCGGCGGTCACCTTTGTCGCCAGCCGGGTCCCTTGCTGGGTGTGCGGCGGTGACTAAACTCGCAGGAGAGGATGACCACTGGATGACCGTGCTGCTGGGAGGGTCCGGTCGGGGTGGTCACCTCGTTGGCCGCGGGCCCCGCACACCCACCCACCCACCCACCCTATTCGGGGCTGCAAGTAATATCTCCAGAGGGGCACATTACATACTTGTAATTACACAAGGTGGCCGTCTCGCACTCGCTGCCGCAATGAGGTATTATAACCGAGAAGGCGGAGCCATAAAAGAAATGCGATGTGGAGAGGAAACGACCACAAAGTTGCGGGTCGAAGGGGTCTGGCCGGAGGGGTGGAGCGGGGCGGGCGGCGTTCGCCGTGGAGGAGAAGGGAGTTCCAGGTCCATATCGTGCGGGGCGGCAGGGGGCTTGCGCGTTCCTGTTCTTATTGTTATGCTCGGGGGATGTATTAAGCACATTGCTTATATACCGTTACCGTCGCGAGGAGAGAAGTATCCGTTGTGCAAACGAAGTTAAGCGCACATTTTTTAGGCAACAGAGGTTTCATCTAAAATAGCTTGGAAACGTGTGTCAATTGTTTTATATCGTTCATTATAACGGGAGGGAAAAAACTGCACTGGTAAAACAAATGTGCAATAGTGCACACTTAAAATGTGCTTCCTGGCACTTTGCGCATTTCATGGTGTTTAAACATATTGCACATCACGTGGTGTGCAAAGTTTAGACGTTTGGCAAGTGTGCAAAGTTTGCACACTTGGTTGTGGAAAATTCTTAATCATAGGATAGCAAAAGGTATACCAAGTGTCGAAATGTTGCACACTACGTGGTGTGCAAAGTTTAGACGTTTGACAAGTGTGCAAAGTTTGCACACTTCGTGATGTTTAGTTTTGCTCGACACCAGGAAGTGTGCAAAGTTTGCACATTTGAAAAGCACGCCAATTGGTGTGCAATATTCTACATTTGTTTTACCAGTGTGCCCAAGCAATTTTGTTAATGTTACAGTCAAATGCCCTAATTTCGGACAATTTGCAGAGAAGTGCTTATTTCAACCTATCTCTGTCACGTTTTGAGACATTCACAATCCGGAAACGGCATCGTAAAGTTTGCAGTATAGAGTACCATATTTCGTCAAGTCGGTTGAAGTACCTTTAAAGTTTTACAGCACACAGGAATTTAAAGTTGAAAAAAGCATATAGAACAAAATTGCTGTTGTTAAGTAAGCTCCCCCAAAAACCGGGGCTCATGTAGGTGTGAGCTGCCAGCTGCCTCATGGGTGGTCCTTTAACGAATGAATGTATGGTATTTTGGCTACAGAACTACGTAAAAATTTATTTTGTAAGTCAAACCGTTCTTTGGTACGGGACGATTTTTGAAAGTGCTACAATTTCGGACACTTTTTCTTATGGGCCAAATACATGGAGAATTTTAGAGTGTGTCCTACAGAAATTTTATGAAAATGTGTTTTGTTGCAAATTTAATTTTAAACAAGATTTGTTTTAAAGTTTGCAACGATATCTCTGCTAGTTTAGGAGAAATAGTGTGCTGAAGTTGCTTCCTTTGTTGGGCTATAGACGGCTATAGGGCCTAAACTAGTACAGATATCGTTGCAGACCATAAAAACAAAATTATTTACATTTAAATTTGCAACTAAAAACGTTTCTATAAAATTTCATTCTACAGCGAAACTAGCCATTTAGAGCACGTGTCCGAAGTTAGGGCACTTTCGTCCCTAATTTCGGACACTCTCTCGAAGGCTGCTGTAGCTACACACATTTAGATAGAAATTCGGCATGGGTGTCATCCGACGTGTCCGGAGCCACAGTTTTTCCAATCGCAACAGATTTTTCAAATTCCATCATGCCTACACGTAAGAAAGGAAAAACCGCTAAATTCGTCCGAAATTAGGGCACTTGACTGTACCTATAAAGTGGTTTAGAGTGTTCAATCTTGTAAATTCATTTTTAAAGTGTATCTGAAATTTGAACTACAGATTTTCTGTAAATTTGAATTTGAAATTTCAGTTGCTATGGTCAATGCTCTTTTTTCCTGCTACGGTAAAAACAATGTTTTATTTTCTGAGGAAAACTTTGAGGCACCCCGTGGCTTTTAGGAAAACTTCTCAGATTTTAAATAAGTCCTCTCCAAAAAATTATTGAATTTCCATTATTTTTTTAGGAAACTTCCTTAAAATCTGAGGAGTTTTTCTCAAAGTCTTTGCAATGCCTCAAAGTTTTCCGTTTCTTCTCAAAAATGCTGACATTGTTTTTACCGCGTGTGTTAGTGCTGCTATACGTATTTTGTGGAGCAAGTACGATGCGCTGTGTATCTTTTTCACTCTGCCGGTTCGTCAGCTTGCGTCTCTCCGTCTTTACCGTGAAAAACACTGGCACGCACGCGCAGACGCAGACGCGCCGTGTGTATGCCCCCGACAATCAGGCCCAAATTTAGCAAAAACAAAAACGCTGTTCCACGTGATTTCCCTAAGAGCTTTCGGAGGCATGGGGAGCTGTTGGGGTGGGGACGGGGGACGGGGGTTGTCCCTCTGCCACTCGTTTGGTCTGGCCGGTTTAGAAAGGGTGGGGGAGTGTGGGAGCACCAGTGGGAGGAAGAGAGAGGGAGACAGAGAGAGAGGTGAAGGGAAGATCAGGGAGAGGGCAGAACGTCCGGCGACAGGTGACAATGCAGACCCGGAGCGGAGCGGACGACAGAGCAGAGAGAGGGAGGGGGGCCTAGCTACCCGCGGCGCGCCGGCCGGGCTGCCTACCTGCCGGCGGATGTTCTCTCTCTCGCTCCGCCCCTCGCCTCTCTCCCTGTCCCTCTCGCTCTCTCGCGGCGGCGGCCACACTTCGACACAGCAATAAGCGGCGAGAAAATAAACATCCGCAATGGGCAGGGGAGGGCGGGGTGGGGAGTGGCGCACGGGAGAGAGTGAGAGGGAACGGTTTGTCTGTTGAAGCGAGTTGTTTCTAATTATACAATGGGAATGCGTCTTGTCTGGCTGACGGGGCTGGTGCTGCTGCTGCTGGGCGCCGCACCTCGATGCTACCCCCCCCCCCCCCTCTGCGCCCCGCGCGCCCCCGGGCCATTGTGTCCCCCTTGTAACCCCCTCCCGTGAGCTGCTCTGCCGCCGAAACAGCTCCAATCGGAAGGGGAACGTGGAGCACACGCGAATACTCGCGCTTACACACACACACACACACACACACACACACACACACACACACATGCGCGCGCGAAAAAAAAACAGCAAAAAGAAGCAAGCCGCTAGCTTTAACTCCCCCCCCCCCCCCTCACTTTTTTTTCTGCGAGTGTCCCTCTCCACCTCTTTTCAATCTTCAATTCTAGTCGGGTTATTTACCGAATCACGAAATTTCAAGGTGAGAAAAGCGCTTTCCTGAACGCACATATCCACTGCTCGTAAACCGGAACTTATTTTCGTTTTGTTCGGTGTCCGCTTAAACCGGGTTCTTCGGTGTCCAAGGATCATCGGATCGGCTCAAGGACGGCCGCTTGAAATCTTCCTGTTTCCCCGATGGTAGTCCTTGCACACCTATGAAACCGTTATTGGTTTCGATGAATTTGTAATTTCCAAGTCCGACTCCATCCGACTGCTCGTTCATCCAAACATCAACTGTTGTCGCTTCTTCAACTTAAACTTGTGTTCGCAGTTAAGATTTATTTTTATTTTTTCCCAGTGTCTTGGATATCCCACCGCCTGGCCTCTCAAAGTGTACTGGCTGCTGTTGGCTGGGGGCGTTGGGAAGAATTAATTGACATCCCCGGAAAGCCTCGGGAAATGACTGGCTAGCTCGCGCTCTGACAGCCCAAAGCCGTAGGGGGAGGGAGGGGAGACGTCTGACCACTCGGGGGGTGGAAGCTGTGGGGATGCCGAGGGCGGCGCACAACAGCCCCTACAACTTGCCTCATCATTCTACAAGATTAGAAATTTCCATGCGAGGACGAAATCCTGATCAATCTAGCTGCGGAAGGGAGGCGGTTGCGAGAGTGAGAATGTGTGAGTCGATCAAAGTTAATTCCGAAGTCCTGCGGGCTTTTCGATAAGTATTTTAGTTTCGCGCGTCATGCCGTTCGCAGTTATATCGGCGTATTTTCGCCCCCATCGTTTTTATTCCTTCGCCTTCATCTTCGGACTTAATAAAATGAATATTTGGGACAGATCCGGGATGAGGACCGCACACCGCATCGTCCCGCCGCGGCCGCCGGCCCGGCCCGGCCACGCGGTAGCAAATGTCGTTATTTTCGGAAATAAAAGTCCATGGGTTTTGTTTATGCGTCGTAATGGTGCTTTAATTGGCTGGCGTTTTAGTTTTAATTAGCTTTTAATGCGTCATATTGGCGGAGTGGCTTTTGCCGGGAAAGTGTGTGTACGGCAAGGAATTCTGCGCGATGCCCTTCTAGTCCCTCATCCGCCGCCCTCGCAGCCTCTCCATCTTTCCTCCACATTTCTTCTCCGGTTTACTCTCTCTCTCTCTCTCTCTCTCTCTCTCTCTCTCTCTCTCTCTCTCTCTCTCTCTCTCTCTCTCTCTCTCTCTCTGCCTCTCTCCTCAGTCCTCATCCCCTCCCCTCCTCCCACTTTGCGCTGCTCCGACGCGAAAATTATTTACGATAGTTGCTACTGATGGGTCCGGTACGTGAGTGGACTGCGGCCTCGATCGCCGCCGCCGGACCACCCTGTGCAGTGTGCACCGGCCACACGCCTGTGTGACTTTTAAAAAATGAAAATGAAAAAAAAAAAATAATAATTTAAAAAAAAATAAAAACGGGATGGGGGTGGAAGTAAAGTTAAACGAATACATTTTTACATAGAGATGTCGCAGCGAGGGATTACAGCAAGTTGTTAAAAGAACCTTAGATAGCCTTATGAAGTTTGCGGAGCAGAGCCAAGTTTAGATGTGACCCTTTAGGGGCGGTATTCGTCCCGGCCCGGAGCCGCCCCGGTGACGCCGCGCACTTCCGCGCGCGCTATCTCGTGCGTCGCTCCGCCAAGTTTCCCCATCATGCCGATGTGTTGAGGCGGGCGAGCGCGCGGGGGACGGGATGAGCGGTAAGGGCGAAAGTCATTTTAATTGCTGCCGTCGCGGCGCGCGGCGCGCGGGGTGTGATGAGCCCCTCCGAAGACAAGTTTCTGCGTTTTGCGGGCGAGCAGGGGCGCGGCGCGCCATGGTGCTCTGCTGGAAGCTGCTGGCTCGGACGAGGGGGGGGGGGGGGAATCACTCATACGTGAAATGTGCACAATGATTTATGTTTGTTTTATGTTTGTTTTGAATTTTCTTTTAATTTTTAAGTAAAGTTTGTCGTTTTTTAAAATAAATTTTGCTTTTTCCCCCCTATTTCGTCAGATCTCACTTTTTAAAAAATCATTTATTTTTATACATTTTTTTTTTTTTAAATTAGTATCTTTCTCCTTGATTTTTTTTAAATGTTTCATTTTTTGTTTTTATATGATTTTCTGGGGGGCCGTACAAAGATTTTTCGGCCCGGACAACCTCTGCGGCGGGCGAAAGGGATGAGGATCAAGCAGGTCCCCTGCTCCCCCCGCTCCCCCAGCCCCCAGCAGCCCCCCGTCGCGTGTGTTGTCATCTCCGCCGAGCTGCCGTACGCCTGCTGTTTAAAAGCCCCTAATTGTGCGGCGTTATGCTGCATGAAATATGTGATCACCGGACACTCGTAGAGGAGCGCCGTAAACGAGCGTCGTGACGAAAATTAGGAGACACGCGCAAAGTGGAGGTCGCCGTGTACGGTGCGGCCCGCGCCGCGCCGTGAGTGCGAGAGAGACGGCGGCCGCTCCCGGCCCGGCGCCGCGGGGGTCCTCCTGCCGAGCGATTCCGAAGATCGCTCTCGTGCCTCCGTCCTTGTCGCACCTGTGGCAGCGCCCTATGTCGGGGGTGGCAGGGCCCCATGAGTGCGACAAGGACGGAGGTACGAGAGCGATCTTCTGAATCAGTCGGCAGGGGAGCGACAAGGACAGGGCGGTGGCGCCCCGCGGCGGGGTCCAGCGGCGCGGCCGGCCGTGCTGCTACCGGCGTGTGTGTGCGCGCGCCTATGAGTCACAGGTACAGTCCGAGCCGCAATATGAGACGCGGCCGGCCGGACCCGGGCGGGGCGGGGCGGGGCGGTCCGCCAATGCGTGTGCGATTTATATCGATGTGGCGACGCGATAGCGGGGCCTCGCTTTGTTTCGGAGCGGGAGAGGTGGAGCGAGAGAGCAGTCATACTGAGCGTGGGAGAGGGCCGGTGGAATGCCCGCCGCGCCGCCCCGGTCCCCAAACGGCTTATGGAATAATTTAAGTGCTGCGGCCGGCGGGAGATTTGTCGGTGTATTTCTTTGCCGGTTTTGCAAACGCCTTTGTATGCCCCCCCTGGCCCGCGATCGAACCTGGAAAATAATATCGATGAAAAAGTGAAGGGAATAAAAAGACACACACAAAAGGGCTTACTTCAGCGCGCGGCCTCCTCTGAAAAGAGGGCGGCAAGGTGCTCACAGCACCTTGATTTCTCTGTGTGCGTGTCTTGGAGAGAAAGAGAGAGGGAGAAGGAGGGAGGAAGGGAGAAGTGGAGGAATCGGTAGGGCGAGTGGTACGGCCAATGGTATGGGAAAAGCATAAACCTATATGTAATTTTCGTACAAAATACAACTGCACCCTAACTGGCAATGTACTTTTTCGTACACGTGAAATGTACGCATATAAACGTGCGGATTTATGTAAAAAAATCGTGCAGAATTATGTAAAATATTATGCATAAATCTGCAGAATTTATTACATGTCGAAAAAATGCACAATAATAAACAGATTCATGTACAATATTCTACATAATTCTGCACCATTTTTTACATAAATCCGCACGTTTATATGCGTACATTTCACATGTACGAAAAAGTACATTGCCAGTTAGCGTGTGCAATCTGCATTACAATAATACAAGGCTGTAATGAAGCGTGTCATACCCTAGAGTGGAAAAATAAAATAAAATATTATA
>JAHWGI010000457.1:0-152114 GCA_029379305.1 Frankliniella fusca
TAGTCGTACAATTTTTGACAATGTGATCATCTGAACGTACTAATTCAGCCCGTCACGATGGTATGTTTCTCAGCTCTGTACGATGAATGGGTGGGGCGGCGTGAATCTAGCCCCACCCACGTCGTTAGGCGATAAATCGTACACGGAGGGTCGTACTATTTTAAACGATAGCACGGTTCGAACGTACTAATTGAGTACTATTTCCTGGTACTATTCTCGAGATGCGTACAATTCTGGGTGGGGCGTGTACTGCGGGTTTGCCTATCTGGCGGTCTGCAGGCGAGCGGGTACTTTCGACCGGTGTTTTAAGTGTCATGGATAGTCGTACAATTTTTGACGATGTGATCATCTGAACGTACTAATTCAGCCCGTCACGATGGTATGTTTCTCAGCTCTGTACGATGAATGGGTGGGGCGGCGTGAATCTAGCCCCACCCACGTCGTTAGGCGATAAATCGTAGACGGAGGGTCGTACTATTTTAAACGATAGCACGGTTCGAACGTACTAATTGAGTACTATTTCCTGGTACTATTCTCGAGATGCGTACAATTTTGGGTGGGGCCAGCGTGAACCTGGCCCCACCCAATTTGCGGTCGATATTTGAAGGCTTAAAAAAGGCGTACAATTTCTAATATCGGCATAGTTGGAGAGTACTATTTGAGTACTATTTAGTAGTACTACTCCGGATACGCGTACAATTATGGGTGGGGCCAGCTTCACTTAGCTCCCGCTCCGCCACTGTTGTTGCAGCCTCTCGCTTCTCGCGCGGTCTACGGCGGGACGTTACCGGGGGGAGGTCCGCGGTTTCGTGGGGGTAAACCGCGAGTCCGTGGGGAAAGCTCGCGGTCCGCGGGTCCTCGGGTCCTGCCGCGGGTGTATCTCGCGTACCTCGGATCCTCCGCGATCCCTTCGCGGAGTGCGAGCTACCCGCGCGGACTCGCGGGTTTCTCCCGCGAAACCACGAACCGAAAGCCGCACCGTAGACCGAGGCACCAGTTTGCTTATCTGTTACTTCACAGTTCCCATTCAATGAGTGTAGCACCAACAAAAAACTAAAAATAAGATTTTCCCTATGGTTTTAGCTTCTACATATTTGTTCAAATATGTAATAGGAAGGAACAGAAAAGGAAATTTTCAACTCCAAAATCTTCGGACACCTACTACGAAACCAAAGAACGATCGAAACTGCGATATATGCAACATCTTTTTGTTAAAATTGTAGTTGTCTATTTAAAATTCTTACTGTTCTCAATTGCATCCCTGCTTAACTGAAGACAATACAGATCTAAAGAAAAATATTGACACAATCATCAGTCCTCCCCTAAAATTAAAAAAAAATGAAATAAAAATAGAACAGCATTTTATTTCATTTGGCATCCTTACATTATTCTACCTCTGATCTCTATAAATAAAAATCTCAGTCTTGTGAAAATATTTTTCGAGCAGGAGCAGAATTCTAGCGTGGCCTACTCCTCGTCGCTAGACTCGGACTCAGTGCTGGACAGGTCGGTTGCCACCTGCGTCAGGCTGGAGGAGTAGCAGCTTGTCTCTTCCTCTCGGGATGTCATTGCAGACCTGAAAGTCCAGGCTTAATTAAAATGTACACTGGGCAGCATATTTGACTTAAATAACGCGCCGAAGATTGTCAACATTCCCACAAAAGTGTTGTGTCCTCTATTTTACCGTAAGACACACACTTCAAAGGGACAAGTTCTCCAAAAGAAATTCTCTCACCCCAAGAGTTGAGAGACATTTACTCTCTTTCCACCGTGGTGGCGTCCTAACCGGGGAATCACTCATAAAAAATATGTACAATAATTTTTTTTTGACTTAGTATTTTTTTTTATTTTTCTTCCTTTTGATTTTTCAAGGAAAATGTATCTGTTTTTGTGGTAAATTTTGATCTTTTACCCCAATTACTCCATTTTTCCTTCTTCATTTCGGGTTATTGTTAATGTTTTCTCGATTTGCCGGATTTTTCTGTATCCCTTTTCTCTTGATTCTTTTTGAAGTGAATTTTTTGGGGCTGTACAATGATTTTTTGAAGTGACTCCCCCCTCGATCCCTACCTTGCGGGACGAGGGTCGCAGACGATCGTCAGCTGGGGCAGCCCGCGTCGCAGGCGGCGCAGCACACCCGGCGGCACACCGCGACCGCGGAAGCAGCCGCGAACGTCAATCAGCTGCAGGTGCGGCAGGTGGCGGGGCAGCACCTGCAGGTGGCGCAGGCCCAGCGTGGTGCAGCCGCGGAGGTCGAGGCGGCGCAGGGCGTGCAGGCTGCGCACCAGCGCGGACAGCCCGAGCGCGTCCAGCCAGGTGCCCGCCGACACGCGCAGCCTCTCCAGGCGCACGCAGCTGGCGGCCAGCGCCGGCGCCATGCTGTTGCTGTAGTCGTTCACGTCCTCCAGGATGAGCTCCTGCAGGGGGGCGAGAGGCGAAACCGCACCCAGGATTTTTTACTGAATTAGTATTTTGATATAAAGTTTATTTTTGAATAAATAAAAAGGGAGTGTGAGAAAGATGATTTTTTAAACCAAAGTGGAATCATCGGCACGGAGCTGGAAGCTTAGTCGGTTCTGAAACGGATCGCTGAACTACACCGGTTGTTGTTTAAGGCACCGCGATGATCGAAAAGCACTGAAGTTTCGAAGCTGTTTATGACCAGGAAGCTGCAGTTTTAACATATTTTTGCCTCTACTTCCTACTGCAGGAGGCCGAGGCAGGCCCAGCCCTACCCCGGGGGCTCACCTTGATGGTTCCGAAGCGCGGGCAGGTGAGCATGAAGGCGGCCACGTCGAGCTGCATGGTGATGAAGTCCCCTCTCCGGCCCATGCCTTGGATGTGCAGCACCTCCAAGCTCTCGATGTCCTCGATCACGCTCAGAGTCGCCAACGGTGTCGTGATGGACCGGAGCACCTGCAACTGCACCGAGAAGAAGAAGGAAGATGTTGAAGCAGACCCCGCGTATAATGGTACAGAAATACTTTGTGATTAATTTGTCGTCGGCTGAATGACATTTTGTTCACACGCTGATGACAATCGTATGGTTTAAATTGATGACAAACCAGTACTGACAAAATGTTTACAAAACTGAAATTGGTTTAACGTGATTAGAGGATAGTGAAGTTAAAATTTTCACAACACACCGTTGAATCCGTGCGAAGAAATGCTTCGCATTACGAAGAAAATCGTTCGTAAGCTGCGAAGCATTAGGCTGCTTTGTATTGCGAAGCATTTTCTTCGTTGTGTGCGAAGAATTTTCTTCGTAAGAATTTTACAGTGCACTCTCGAGCTCTCCCATGCTGCACCCTACCTGCGACACCTCCATGAGCAGGCTGGGGTGCATGTAGCAGCCGTTGAGGCGGATGGCCTCGAGGTGGCGCCGCTTGTGCCGCAGCAGCAGCACGAAGAAGGGGCACTCGTGCTCATCGAAGAAGTCGGTGCTGAGGCCGCTGATGTCGAGCTCCCGCAGCGCCGGGCAGCCCGCCCCCACGTCCGCGTGCGTGGACAGGCAGCGCCACGCGCCCTTCAGCACGAGCGTGCGCAGCGCGCGCAGCGCCCCGACCGCCGAGAGGAACTCGAGGTCCTGCACCGCGCCCCCCGCCGCGCCCTGGGGGTGGGGACCCGCCCGCTCGCTCTCCTGCTTGAAGCTGCAGCCGGCCAGGTTCGAGTTGACGAAGAGCGTGAGGGTCTCCAGGTGGTCCTTGAAGTGCAGCAGGATCTGCTCGATTACCCGGCCGTCGATCTAGAGGGAGGAGGACTGGGTATCAGCTTGCGGCTGCGGTGGGGTGTCGGAGGCCCTCCGACCTAGAGAAGCCTAATGCACGTGCCCACCCCACCACTACCAATCGGTTCTTTGAATTCGTAAGAGTGTGCAGGGATTAAGAGATTGCAAAGCACTCGCCCCCGATGCAGGGGTCATGGTGCACACGTGATGGTGCCTTACGAAGGGGGAAAAAAAAAATTTACGCACTCTAGAAATTGAAGGAGTCTACATCGGTTGTGCGACCTTTTTTTGTCCGACCTCGGGATTTTTTCGGCCCCCACCGTCACACGTTTCTTTTTGTCCGACCTCATTTTGTCCGACCTGGCAGTCGGGGTGTCATAGTTATTTTTCTGTCCGACCTCCTTTTCTCCGTCCCCAACGAACGGTTAGAGTCGCCTGCTATCCTCTGCCATACAGCTCGATTGTCTGACCTGATACTTTCCCCCAAATCTGAAAAAGTGCCTGGATTTTTCCGACCTTGTTTACACGGGTAAAATGGAGAGGGAATATGTATCATGGTCGGAGCATGTACCCCAAAAATTGTACCTCAACTAAATTTATTTTAAAGATATTTTTTAAAAAATTGAAAAATTGGTAGGCCCCTACCTAACTCGCAACCTGCGAGCCCCGCCTGCTTAACTTCGGAGTTCTGATGGGATCCGGTGTGTTCCAGGCGACCGCCACCCCGCGGGCACGAGAAGTCCTCTCCGCTTCGGGGAGAGTCCCCGCTTAAGGCTGGCGGCCTGTCAGGCCCGCCGTACTACCCTATTTAAACAGCGCCTTGAAGCCGTAGGTAGCATTTCAGACCAACGACTGGGCACCACCGGACCGCATGACCGGTCAGTGGGAGGTAGAGGCAAGGCAGGACGATAGAGGGGGAGAAAAGCAGAAAGAGAAGTTTTTGCGGAAGAGTAAGCGTACGGTTGGTTAGACCTGTACTGACCCGCTCCCGCACAGGTCATGGAAAAGCTGTTTACTAAGGAGCCAGATTCATAGGCCTTACTTCCCCACGAGGGACCACCCCCCGTGGCATGGGACGGAACTTCCTGACAACTCGCTTTCGCTGCCAGTGAAGAACCTACCTGGGAATTGAACCCAGGCCCCAAGTGCCGAGTCTCATGACACCCCGCGGCTTTCGTGGTACTAAGACCACTAGACCGTCGGCGATTCCACGAGGGAGCTCCGTTGAAATGGGGGGTTTGAATTCCACTCCAGGCTGCTGTCCTCGGAAAAATTTATATTTAGCGAGATTCGAACCTGGGTTCCGCGGCTCGCGGGACAGCTCTGAGCTGGCACGGCTACGACGCCACGGTACAAGATATCTGCCCACTGCCCACTAGAGGTGTTTGCAACTTATCTTGGCCAGCGGCATACAGGCCACTCCAGAAGTGCTGCCGAGCCTGAGCCAAGCTGCAGCCCGGTAGCGCACCATGTGGCTCGGGATGGCAGCCCAGGAGGCGGGGGCGGCCTATTGTGCACTCCGGCCGGCTCCGGCTCGGGTCGCATCAATTCAGGACATTCACCCGCCTTAGCTCAATACCCACTTTAACGTTTGAACGAGGGCTTAGCGGAGAATTTGAACGCGACGGTCGGATCGTCCGTGTCGAAACAAAAAAAATGATACCCAATTCGAATAGATATCTTAATTTTTACGCTCTTGTGGATTTTCGAGGTCTTCCTTCAGGCGAAAAGTCGAAGTTTGGAACGGTTTACTACGAAGACGGTCCCACTTACACAAGTTTTTCTTGGATAAAATTTGTTCCAAATTTTACAAACAATATTTAATATTCTATTTATAGTTGCTCTATATCTATCCGTTCAAGACATAAATAGCCGCAAAGTCGGTGTTTCTCACGACCGGCTCAAAAGCTATTGATGAATGTCCGTTTTATTAACCACTTCTGTACGGGCTTGTGACTTGAGAACGGAAAATCCGATCGAAACGATTCAAAATAGCTCATGCCTTAATTTTTGGTCTGTTATCGATTGGTTCTTGCAGCGCGTTCAAAAAAATTGCAGAAATAGCATTTACAGAGATTCAGCAAATCGAGGGGGCCATTTATTGCGGGTCATTAGTCTCGGCTCCTCGCCCGAGCTTCTCAATAGATGCCCTCCCCCGACCCACCCCCGCCCTCCCCGCTCGGAGACCCGCCAGTGGTTCTTGAGCGGACTGTATTTCTTTTGTTCTGGAGGCTCTCGAGCTCGGCCAGCGCTGGCCAAGATAAGTTGCAAACACCTCTAGGGGAGACGCTGCGACGACACGTAGTCGCCGACGAACCTACCGGTGGCGTCATCAGTATGCCTGCTCTCCATGCAGCAACAGCCCGGCCGCGCGGCGACATTGGCACCGTTAACAGCACTGGGTAGACAGAGGTTCGAATACCGATCACGATTTCTTTCTTCCTTTTTTTCCTCTTTTTCTTTAAGAAGCTTTGCTTCTTTGCAGTTGCCCGAGTGGAGGACAGTGGATAAAAAGAAAAAGAAGGTTTTATAAGTAAAGCCAAAACAAATCCACACTCCATACTGAAAGAATGGTCCGAATACCGGTAACAATTTCTTTCAAGAAATTGAAAAAGAGGAAAAAAGAAAGCCAGAATTCATGATCGGTATTCGAACCTCTGTCTACCCAGTACTATTAACGGTGCCGATGTGCATACCAATGTCGCCACGCGGCCGGGCTGTTGCTGCATGGAAAGCAGGTGTACTGATGACGCCACCGGTACAGGTTCGTCGGCGACTACGTGTCGTCGCAGCGTCTCCCCTAGTGGGCAGTGGGCAGATATCTTGTACCGTGGCGTCGTAGCCGTGCCAGCTCAGAGCTGTCCCGCGAGCCGCGGAACCCAGGTTCGAATCTCGCTAAATATAAATTTTTCCGAGGACAGCAGCCTGGAGTGGAATTCAAACCCCCCATTTCAACGGAGCTCCCTCGTGGAATCGCCGACGGTCTAGTGGTCTTAGTACCACGAAAGCCGCGGGGTGTCATGAGACTCGGCACTTGGGGCCTGGGTTCAATTCCCAGGTAGGTTCTTCACTGGCAGCGAAAGCGAGTTGTCAGGAAGTTCCGTCCCATGCCACGGGGGGTGGTCCCTCGTGGGGAAGTAAGGCCTATGAATCTGGCTCCTTAGTAAACAGCTTTTCCATGACCTGTGCGGGAGCGGGTCAGTACAGGTCTAACCAACCGTACGCTTACTCTTCCGCAAAAACTTCTCTTTCTGCTTTTCTCCCCCTCTATCGTCCTGCCTTGCCTCTACCTCCCACTGACCGGTCATGCGGTCCGGTGGTGCCCAGTCGTTGGTCTGAAATGCTACCTACGGCTTCAAGGCGCTGTTTAAATAGGGTAGTACGGCGGGCCTGACAGGCCGCCAGCCTTAAGCGGGGACTCTCCCCGAAGCGGAGAGGACTTCTCGTGCCCGCGGGGTGGCGGTCGCCTGGAACACACCGGATCCCATCAGAACTCCGAAGTTAAGCAGGCGGGGCTCGCAGGTTGCGAGTTAGGTAGGGGCCTACCAATTTTTCAATTTTTTAAAAAATATCTTTAAAATAAATTTAGTTGAGGTACAATTTTTGGGGTACATGCTCCGACCATGATACATATTCCCTCTCCATTTTACCCGTGTAAACAAGGTCGGAAAAATCCAGGCACTTTTTCAGATTTGGGGGAAAGTATCAGGTCAGACAATCGAGCTGTATGGCAGAGGATAGCAGGCGACTCTAACCGTTCGTTGGGGACGGAGAAAAGGAGGTCGGACAGAAAAATAACTATGACACCCCGACTGCCAGATCGGACAAAATGAGGTCGGACAAAAAGAAAAGTGTGACGGTGGGGGCCGAAAAAATCCCGAGGTAGGACAAAAAAAGGTCGCACAACCGATGTGCTTCGATATTGAAATGTGTGCACAGTACGATCCTTTTAGAGTGAACCAGAAACCTTGCATGAAAATTACTGGTTGGCATGCTTTTCTTCAGATCGTGGTTTTTGAGCACACGACATTTTAGACTGCCCTTTTTGGTTGACTCCAAATGAAGCGTGCCATTATGTTCATGAAAACAACTGGGTTTCTAGGACTTTCAAAGAAACACCCGGCACTAACCTGCAATGCTCTGTCTCACGTCGGCAAGTTTGGTGGCTGGGCTCACCTGACTTGTGGTCTGCAGGTACAGTTCGCGGACGCGACTCACACCGCCGCTCAAGGCGGCCGCCACCTCGGCGGGCATGTCGCAGGTATAGCCCGAGTAGTCCAGGTACCGCAGCGAGGGCGCACGATGCAGCACCTCGATGAAGTCATCCTGTCAGAGAGAGAGGATCAAGTTAGGCAACGTCTATGCAGGCGTGTGTGACAGAACTGACGATCCGAGTGTTCGCAGCATGGTAAGATGATTGCAAATAGATAAAGTTATCGCAAAGGAATAAAATTATCGCACTGGTATAATATGATCGCGGAGGGATAATATGATAAGATGATCGCAGGGGGATAAAACAATCGGAGAGGGATAAGATTATCGCAGGGTTATAACATAGGCGCAGAGTGATACACTGTGAAAAATATCGTCGTAAATTTACGACATTTTTTGTAATTTTGATTAACAAAATATGTTGTAAATTTACGACTGCCCATTCTTGCTCGTCGGTTAATTCCAAGTGGATAGGGAGTGCTTGTAAATTTACAATTTTAAATTGTAATTTTACGACTTATATCATGGAAAATTTTTCCATAACCCTTACGAGTATTTTTCACAGCGTAGGATTATCGCAAAGGGATAAAATGATCGCAGATTGAAAAGGTGATCGCAGCGGGATAAAATAATCGCATAGAGATTAGACTATCACAGAGGTATAAATTGATCACAGAGAGATAAGATAATCGCAGGGTGATAAAATAATCGCAGAGGGATAAGATGATCGCAGGGGGATACGATGGTCGCAGGGGGATGAAATTATTGTAAATGGATAAATTAACCGCAAAGGGATAAAATTATCGCAGGGGTAAAATATGATCGCAGAGGGATAAGATGATAAAATGATCGCAGAGGGATAAAATATAATCGGAGAGGGATAAGATGATCGCAGGGGATAGGATGATCGCACCCGACCTGCGTGTCGCGCGTGTAGCGCAGCTCGGCCCCGAGCCAGAGCGAGTCGTCGTAGACCAGGCGGTGCCACACGTCGCAGACCCGCGACACTCGGCAGACCAGATCCTCCAGCGGCAGCAGGGAGAACACGTGCAGCAGCAGCTCCTCCGGCAGGCACTCGATCGTCTGCGTCGCGAGACACAAAAGCACAAAAGAAGAAATACGATTTAAGGAAATCCTGAGGGTACACTGTAAAAAAAAAAAACATGTCGTAAATTAAAAGGTAATATCTGTGAATTTTGTTAAACGAACTGACTGTGAATTTACTTTTTATTCGTGTTCATTTACAAAAAACTCTGTAACTTTACAAAAATATTTCGTAACTTTTCAAAAGAATTCCGTAAGTTTACAAATTTTATCTGTTGTTTCGCGATTTTTCTTGTTAATTCACGAAATGTTTCACCAAACTACAGGAAAAATCTGTTCACCGATTTAACAGCGAAACCTGTATTTTTTTTTCGTTTTTTTACAACAAATTTTTACAGTGTAGGCACGACGTTTTGTTTATGTTTTTTTTTTTCACAAAACACTCCAATACTTCTACAAATTGACCTTAAAATGTCCAGCCTTTTGGGTGATGTTATTGAATTTGTTAAACACAAACAAACAAACTTTCACACACACACACACACACACACACACACACACACACAATCGCAGGCCAAAAAGCGTCCCTGGTTGACGATCTTACTGAGCGTGTCCGTCCTTCCGTTCGTATGTGTGTGTTTGTGTGTTTGTCACTGTGACACTCGCAAAACGCGTCCTTTTTTTTGTCGTGGTTTATGAGTCATTATCTGCGCGTCTCGCCGTCCTTGTCCAACGCACGCGAGCCCCGGCCCGGATTGTCCGGCTTGTTGCCTGTTGCCTCTCTCTAGATTACTACAATGTGGTCAAAATGTATGGCAGCGATACTTTTTTGCCCGTCAACGATGGCAACCTCTTTCGCTAACAGCTGGCTCACAACACTGTATAGTACACTCAGAAAAATGGAAAGTGGAGGCAAACATCTTCCTGGCAACGCTCTCATAGGTAACCATAAAATTTTTGCGAGCCAAATAATATTTTTGTTGTGATGAGTGATCCTTGAAGCTTGGTGGCCTCGGAGCTTGTGTCTCAACTGGGATCTCATGACTGTGAGTCAACTTCACCACATGATGAGCGTGACCTGTAGATGGTCATGGCATAAGAAACTCGAGAATCACAGCTCTCTCTCTCTCATTTCTCCACCTCATCGACACGGGAAACTATATCTGGTTATTAAAATTAATCTGGTGGGCAGATATTCCCTCTGCGCTGCGGTTCGTCCGGGCGTACTGTACGCCTGTACGCCTCGCGACCTGCTCTCGCCGCCCCGCCCCGCCCCGCCCCGCCCCGCCCCGCCCCGCCCCGCCCCGCCCCGCCCCGCCCCGCCCCGCCCCGCCAGCCACGCCTCCCGCCCGCCCGATCTTCCTCTCCTCTTCGGCTGAGCGCCAATTTGCGACTTTGTTGCGTGCGTTCGTACACAGCAGTGGTGCCGGGCGGGCGGGCTGGCCGCGCCCCGCCGGCCCCGCCACGGGTAGCCAACATTGTAAGTGACCGTGCACAACCAGAATATGAGAACGAGCTTTAAAAACGAACGTAAATCTGCGCTAGTGGTGGGGTGCGGCGGGGCGGGGCTGGGCTGGAGTATTGTGGACCCAACCCCAACCACCTCTGGGGCTCTGTGGCTCCGTGCTCTCGCCGCTCAAAGATCTGCAGTTCTGGATTCAAATACCGACACGGGCGTAAAAAGTGCGCAAATAATTTTTTAAAATGTTTCTCATAAAGTAGATTGTCTACGCTTTAATTCGCGATCGATGGAACCACTAATCTGATCAGCTTCACAGCGCTTAACAGGCTGAGCGTCTCTCTTAATTTTGATTTTTCTTTTGATTTTTCACGAGATAAAAAAGAAATAATATGTTACTTTTTTAAAAAAATGTGTTTTTTCTTGTTTTGTTCCCATTTTTCTCAGTTTTGGTTTCATTTGTTCTCGATTTTTCGGATTTTTATGCAACTTTCTACTTGATTTTTTTATATTTATTTTATTTTTTAAATGAATTTTTGGGTGCTGTACAATGATTTTTCCAAGTTAACCCCCCCCCCCCCCCTCGGTCTATCCTCGCCCCTTCGCCCGGGGAGGGGAGGGGCTGCAACTGGGACGTTCTGCTGGCGATGTTGCGGGGCTGATAACAGCTTTCGCACACAAGGCAAGGGGCGCCACGTCACTACTTTTCCCAACCCTTCTATACTTTTTTTTTCAGGACATTCACTGGGATTTCAACTCTCCTGAGGGTAATCCCAGGACTCGTTTGTACCGTGTGTATGGAGCTTTTTGGTCACTGGGCTTTCATCTGCTGATTTCAGCTGGCGCGTGAATACCCACTGACGACCTGACTGTTGCAGTTGTTGTTAATGTCGGGTTGGAGAGGAGGGGCCGTACAATCCATTCGCTTATTACAGTTATATACCCCTTATGACACGGGCCAGTCCATGCCGGCCTACCGCCGTGACTATGTCGCTCAGCCGGGGCGCGGAGGGGGGGGGGAGGGGGGGGGCTGGGAGGAGAGATCCTGTCAGTACATCTGCAGGCAGCAACCCTCCCCGCGCTCGCCAGGCCGCGCGCACCGCCACACCAGCCGACAACTTTGTTGGAACAGGCGTGTGCAGACAGATGGGCCTGCCGGTAGGGCCGGCGGCCGCGAGCGCCGGGGGCGGGGCGGGGCGGGGCTGGGCGGGGCTGGGCGGGGCGGGGCGGGGCGGGGCGGGGCGGGGCGGGGCGGGGGGCGGGGCGGGGCGGGGCGGGGCGGGGCGGGGCGGGGCGGGGCGGGGCGGGGTGGGGCGGGGCGGGGCGGGGCGGGGCGGGGCGGGGCGGGCAGTCCGTGGCGTTACGAGATACGCGGGGTGCTGCTGTATGCGAGGAGCATGCAATTACTGGTCTATGCGCACACTGGCGACCTCAGTTGTGTTGAGTGTGTGAATGTGACACACTTGTAAAAGTGTAAGTGCCACAAACCTGCTGAAAGAGGGTAAATGTCACACACTTGAAAGAGTCTAACTTTCACACACTTGAAAGAGTGTATCCCATGGGAACTAAACGGGACATCTACATGAATGCAACATAGCCGACGTGGATTTGAAGAAAAGAAAAGAAGAAGAAAAAGCGAAATGTCATTTTCACGGTAAAAATAGTTTCTTGTATTTCAAGATATGTCTTGGATGTCCACTGGTATTCCATAAGATCCAAGAAAGATCTTGAAATACAACAAACTATTTTCGCCTAGGGGGAAACGTTCAGATGAAGGCGAATTGGAAATCCCACTTTTCCATGCTCTCAGACGCACGTGTCTCGCTGGCGGCCACCGCCGGCCAGCGCACTAACGGCGCTAAGGCCAAATGGAATTGACTCTGAGAGGTAGTGTACTGTGGGCCGGGCCGGGCCGGGCCGGGGTTGGGCGGGGCAGTCCACTCTGTTCACGGCTGGCCACGGAGCGGGGCGCAGGGCGGGGCGGCGGCCGGAGCGCAGTGCTCGCCGTGCAACATTGTTTTGGTTATTGAAGCGGAGAGCGTAGCGTCGCGCCGGCAGCCGTAATGTTCTCCCTGAGTGAGTCCAGCCAGAGAGCGCGCATCCTCTCTCTCTCCTTCTCTCTCTCTCCCTCCCTCTCTTGCTCTCGCTCCGAGGGGTCCCTCACTCTTTAAATGGGTGTACACTGATTGGAGGGTTGTATTGTGATTGGAAGGAAAATTTGAACAAACTTTGAAGAAATCAAAAAAATTTGGGCATCAATTCGATATTTTGCAATTTTAAGGTGCTTAAAATAGATTTTTGTCGAAAAGTTATGGGACTGGATAGTGATTGGAAAGTGATTGGAGCTCAGGGTGTACACTGATTGGAGAAGGTGAGGTACCCCTCGTCTCGCTCGCTCTCTCACTCGTTTTCGGACGTGTGGTCCTTTGAAGTCCTTCTAATGTGGACCAAAGAACACTGTTCAATTCAAAATCCCCCCCCCCTCCCCTGACCTTTGGACCTTTTGGACCCCGGTGATGCAGGGTAAGGGAAGACCATGCCGAGGTGCAGAGACCACTCCTGCTGGACCTGCCCGCTCGAGGGGCGGCCAACTCATGTATTTCTGTGTACACTTGCCTTGTATTTCATGTATTTCTCATGCATTTTTCGGTATTTTTATCGTATTTTTGTTGAGTATTTCTATGTATTTGTGTGTATTGTAGAGTATTTCCTTGTATTTTTAGTGTATTTCTAGAAATACACAGGTATTTCTGTGTACACGGTTTTTTCGAGTTGGCCGCCCCTCGTGCCCGCTGGTCATTGAGCTGAGCTCTTACTTTCCCGAGGTGAGTGCAGAGGAGGGGTAGTCTACCCCCACCCCTCCTTCTCACCCACCCCCCACCCATCTCTCCGCCACGGGCCCTCCTTCACTTGACTTGAGAGACCCAGGCTGGCTGCCGTCTGATGCCGAAGATCGCTCTGCTGCCTCCGTCTTTGTTGCACTAATAGGGCCCTGCCCTCCCCAACAGAGGGCAAAACCATAGGTGCGACAAGGACGGAGGCACGAGAGCGATCCTCGGAATCAGTCGGCTGGAATCGCCAGAGTCATTGGCCATGGCTGTTGTCGGAGCCGCCGCCGCCACAGCGCCGAGCAGCAAGGTGATTCCGAACACCGTTTTGTAGCATCCTCTCTCTCCTGCTCCTTATGGCCGTGCCCCATGAGTTCGACAAAGAGAGAGAGAGCGACGGACCCAGTGAGCGCAATCACCCTACAGGCCCGGGCTGGGCTGGGCTCCAGCAAAATACAATGTAGACGCTCTTTGCCTCGTCCTCCGCCTCAGCTCACCTCACCCCTCTCGGACTCGGGCAGGAGCAGGCAGGGGTGGGTGTGGGCGCGGCGCGCCGGGTAAGGTGGGTCGAGGCGCGGCGGGCGCGGCGGGTAAGGTGGGTCGAGGCGCGGCGGGCAAGGCGGGTAAGGTGGGTCGAGGCGCGGCGGGCAAGGCGGGTAAGGTGGGTCGAGGCGCGGCGGGCGCGGCGGGCAAGGTGGGCCGAGGCGCGGCGGGCGCGGCGGGTAAGGTGGGCCGAGGCGCGGCGGGTAAGGTGGGCCGAGGCGCGGCGGGCGCGGCGGGTAAGGTGAGTCGAGGCGCGGCGGGTAAGGTGAGTCGAGGCGCGGCGGGTAAGGTGAGTCGAGGCGCGGCGGGCAAGGCGGCAGACGAGGCGAGGTCCTGCCGCGAGGCGGGATCATTTCAAAAAATCATCTTACAGCTTCTCCAAAAAACTCTCTAAGCAATTAATTAAAATTAAATGAAGAAAAACACAGAAAAAATCGAAAATTGCGAGAAAAAAAATGAGCAAACAACCGAAATCAAAACGGAAACACTCGAAAACGGGGGTAAGAGACAAGAATTTATCAAAGAGTGACAGAAATTTTCCTTCTCAAATCAAAAGAAAATTCAAAACAACCAATCAATATACTCAAAACAAAACGTAAAAAAAAAATCAAAAGTGGGAAAAAAATTTATCGGTGAGCGAAGCAAAGCTGTACTGTGTTGTCATTGTGTAGGACCAGGAACGCCCGAGTGAAATGGTCAATTAAAAAGCGACAGTGTCCCGCAATTTACTCATTTCAGCGCTTTAGCTATTTTTCTCCAAACTTTCCCAATTAAAGGAGTTTGAAATATGTTAAGATATGTTCAATTCTCCATACACTAGTCTCGGTCTAGCTTGCAGTGAACTGTTATATGTAATTACATGCTTACTGAAAGCTAACAACCAATCAGGAACTTTGGCATTCCCTCCCATGATTCCGTGCGTCAGTCAACAAGTCAGTACAGTCAAGCACGGCGCGCCCGGGCGCGCCTGCGCGCCTGGAGTGCATCTCTCGGGCTCGGCATTTTACGTTATCAAAACGTAATTCGCGGTTTAAAGTCGTTGTTCAGGTTGCATATGTCGCTGCACAAAGTTTTAAGTGTCGCCATTGTGTAGAAGTGCGGGTTCGAATGATTTGTTGTTTGTTTACGTCTGTGGCTCGGGGAGAAGTCAGACGGGTAGTGCTTCAAAATACTTTTTATCGCGTTGGATTTGTGGAATGAACATCACGGACTACTTAAATGACAGCCAGTATCGACGTCACGGACTACTGAAATGACAGCCAGTATCGACGCAACTTGGTTGTGTTCTTCTTAGGTGAGTGAGTGACATAACCTAATAACATAGACAATGTTGTTTATAGGGAAGCTGTGAAACTGTTCGGTGAACATTAGAGTATGGTCTGAGTATTGAAATCAGGTAAACCCATGGCCTGACAAGTAAGAGTTACCAACAGTAGTAGGATTTCCTTATATTTCGTTTAATTTAGTTTTGAATTCTTGCTTGGTTCCCCAGCGTTTTGCCACCACAAGTTAACCCCAGCTGAACAATTTCATTAGTGCGGTGTGGATGTTGAATTGTATTTGTGGAAGTCTGCCCATTTTTGACATACGACAATAGGCATTTGTAAATAAAAAAGGATAATAAGTTTTTAAATCGTAAACTGAACATTTGGTGTCTCATTATTATACTAAAGATAATATATAAAAGTGTGGTTTGAGTATTTAAATTGTACGACTCTTAAAACTAACAAGAAACAAGAAAAGAGTTTGGGTATTGCTTAAGTAAATTTTGTAGCATTTTGTTCGTAGCCTACTCCGTATTTCCCAGTGACACGATTTCTGATTGAGCTACATCATGTGCTTGCCCCAATTTACTCATTGATCCGTAATGCCTAAGAATTCAGATTGAAAAAAGGTCACTCCACTAAGTCATTGATAGAGAAAAAAATTGCTTTGAAAACTTGCTTATTTTAATACGATTTTACTCTTACAAATATTAGGGGCGATACTGTGGATAGGATTTAGGTGAGAGACCGTACTTGTAATATATTAGTTATGCCAAAAGTGTCTACATTAAAACAGTATTTCTAAGATATTAAAGTACATACTTATTAATATATAGCCATATAACCATTGAAATGGCACAAAAATTATTTTCATTCTATCCTTAATAGCTGACATTCATTTCAAAATAGATACGGCTCATCATTTAAAGGTCCTGATAGTCTTTGTGAATGTCTTGATTGTATCTAAAGTTACTGGCCTCTGTTACAATATTTCTTGCAATGTCTTTTTATTATTTTTTTCTCCTCTGTGTGTCCTTCCATTTGATTTATTTTTTTCATTTATATTTTTTCAGACGGTAAGCATTGGATGCTTCCCACCGGCGAGCTGCTGGTGAGCAACGTGGAGTACGCCGACTCTTTCCCGCGCTACTGGTGTCGCACCCGGCACCGGCTCAGCAACCAGCTCGTCACCAGCTCGCCGACCGTCATCCGCGTCACGGGTGAGTCGGAGTCTCTAAAGGTGGTGGTCATCTCCAATGCTTATATGAAATTCCCGACACCAGTAGCGCGTGCCGCCACGAGGACGGGGGCTGCCTCTCTCCCTCCCTCTCAGGGTGCAAGTGTCGGCCTCCCCTTGCGGTCCGGTGAGGACGGGGACTCCGACCAGTGAGATACTTTGTTGTGCGATGTTAGATTTGCCGGGCCGTGTGGCAGCGTGTGACGGACCAGGAACGCGAAAACGGCGAAAACCAACAATCCCTTCCGGCCCTGCCCTGCCCTGCAATGCCCTGCCCTCCCTTCCTGCGCACCCCGGCCCGGTGCGATCAGCCCTGACCTCACCTACTCTGGCAACCAAAGCGTGCGCGACCAGCCCCACACTTCTTGGTATGAGGCCAAAATGTGTACTCCATTTCGCTTTATTGTTAATTTTTTCTCGATTTGGCGGATTTTTCTGTACGCGTTTCTGTATCCTTTTCTCTTTATTTTATTTTGATTTTTTGTTAAATTTTTAAATGATTTTTTTGGCGCCGCACAATGGTTTTTCGAAGTGACTCCCCCCCCCCCCCCCTTGCCTCTCCCCTCCCTCCTCGATAAGGATCATGGTCAGGACAAACCCCGCGTGTTGCAGGGGGAGCAAACGAGCTAGGGTTGGGTCGGGTCGCGCGCTCGCGCGGCTCATAGCTCGGCGCCGTTTCGCTCTTTTAGTCAGTTCGTGTCTGGCCGCGTCCAGTCGGGTCCGCCTCGACCCGGTCGACCACGGGGTCCGTCCCGTCCTCCTCCATGAGCGCCGCTCCCGCCCCGCCTGCCCTCTCATTCCGAAGATCGCTCTCGTACCTCCGTCCTTGTCGCACCTATGGCGAAGCCCTATGTTGGGGATGGCAGGGCCCAGCATGAGTGCGACAAGGACGGAGGTACGAGAGCGATCTTCGGAATCAGCCTGCTGCTGGCCACGCCGGGCACCACTGCCGCTGCAACAATGTTGCAATTGTGTGTGTGCATGTGTGTGTGTGTCGGCGAGAGAGAGTGTGTCCTCTGCCGCGTCCGCGCGTGATTGTGTGTGTGTGTGTGTGCGTGTGTGTGCGGTGATTGAGGAATTAAGTCGGATGACTCCTGTACCAGTGAAATATAGCCCCTTTGTAGGACTGAGGCGGCAGGCGGCATACAGTCGCGCGCGGCGCACCGCGTCTCCTGCTCTTCCTCTGCCGCTTTTCCTACCCATCCTGTCTCTGCCTTTCTCGCTCCCCCTTCCCCTCTCCCTTGCTTCCTCTCCTCCCTTTCCTCACCCTTTCCCTCTCCCTCCCCTCCCTCCCTCCCTCCCTCCCTCCCTCCCTCCCTCCCTCCCTCCTCCCTCCTCTCTCTCTCTCTCTCTCTCTCTCTCTCTCTCTCTCTCTCTCTCTCTCTCTCTCTCTCTCTCTCTCTCGTGTCCTCCCCCCCCTCCCTCCCTCCCTCCCTCCCCCCCTCCCTCCCCCCCCTCCCTCCCTCCCTCCCTCCCCCCCTCCCCCCTCCCCCTCTCCCCCTCTCCCCCCCTCTCTCTCCACATCTCTCTCCTTTACCGCAAAGCACTTGAACAACAGTGTTATGATCACAGTCCTGCCGCCACGCGGCGAGGTGCCGCGGGGGTGGGGGAGAGGGGGCGCGCCGGGCAGGAGAGGTACTTTGTTGTAGGAGCAGGGGGTGAGGGAGCCACGACCAGCTGTTCCTCTCTCCGCCCCGCGCCGCCGCTCTCCCCCCCCCCTTACCCCGGCGCGCCGCCGCCACCGGCTGGGCTGGAACCGGCCCGGCGAGGAGGACGCAAGTCGAGTACGAGCTCCGCCGTCGCGCCGGCCGGTTCGGTTCGTTGCGCCCCCGGCACCCCGCGCAGCTGCCGCGCCGGCGCGGGCTGGGACTTCCCCGCGCGAGAGCGCGCCGGGCCCGAGGCTCAGTCAGCTGTGAGCGCCGGCGCGCAAGCGCTTACGCGTGCGTGCGTGCGTGCGTGCGTGTGTGGAAGTGGAATGTGTTTCCAAAACCAGATGAATCACCCTGGATTACCGTGGATTAACAAGGATTACTCCGGAATACAGAACGGTTCCAGCAATACTTTGTCGAGAGGTAGGTTATGAACGAGTAAAACACCGTATAGCGACGATGGTGCCCAGCCCATCACTACACTGATAATCCAAGTGTTCAACCCTTCAACACTATAAAGTGTTCAAATACCATTTAAACAGATAAATGTGTTCAACAGAGTTGTTGTACACTTACAAGTGTTAAACTCAGAAGTTGTGCACTTAAAACTCCCCAGTTACACACTTCCTTAGCTTGGACGCACTGTATAGGGGAAGTGTGCAACTGGGGAGTTGAACACTTACAGGTGTACAACTTCTGAGTTGAACACTTTTAAGTGCACAACAACTTTTGAACACTTTCATTTGTTTAAATGGTATTTGAACACTTAAAAGTGTTGAAGGGTTGAACACTTGGTTTATCAGTGTAGACTTTGGTTAGTTACCCTCATTCTTTGCCGTTTATCTTCCCTGCACTGATTACACTGCAAAAAATAGTTGCTGAAAAACAACCCTCTAAGTGATGGTTTCGTTGCAGACCAACAGCAATTTTGTTAGATGATAACAAAATCTGTTGAAAAACAGCTACACTGGAAGAACAAATGTGACATGTGTCACATGTTGTCATGCATTCTCTGGAGAAAACTTTTTTTGATGCATTCCGCTCCATGCAAAAGGATATGGTCATCACACAGAGAATGCAGCAAGAAACGTTTTCTCCGGAGAGTGCAGCAAGAAACGTGACACATATAACGTTAGTTTTTTCCAGTGTATATTTGCTTTGAATATGAAACAATAAATTTGTTGTTCTGGAACAATTTTGGTTATTCTGAAACAATTTTTGTTGTTCCTGGACATTTTTTGTTGTTTCTGGACAACTGTTGCTGTTACTGGACAATCGAGCTGCTTATTTACAATCTATTATTATTTGATGGCGATGTTATTGTTGTAATCAGTTTAAAACTTAAATGATCTGCTCTTAATTCATGACATACAGTATTTTTTTTCTTTTTTACGGTTTATCTAACAGTGAGTATTGCACACTTGCGCACTGCAAACTGAAGTGTTGCACAATACTACGGAGAAAAGTTTGAGATCCTTTGTTTACAGCAGTACACCGTTTCTCAGTAGAGCGAGGATTCGCAGTAAATTTTCTCGCTCTCCTGAAGGCGATAGGCAATCTTAGGATTTTGAAAATGGCGTTTTCAAAGGTCTTGCAAACAGAAAAATGATGATTGAAGACATTTGAAGTCCTTTGTTGGTTTTCAAGACATTTTGGTAAAGTTAATACGCCCCAGTATTACCGGCAAGCCGTTCGTTTCGGACGGAGTCACTGAGAGAGAGAGAGAGAGAGAGAGAGAGAGAGAGAGAGAGAGAGAGAGAGAGAGAGAGAGAGAGAGAGAGAGATACATAAAGCTTACAGGTAGGCCGGGCGCCGAGCCGACCGGCCGGTTTGTCTCGTATCAGCGCAGAATGTATCTCATTGTTGCATGCAAATCCGTGTGACGTCATGACACACAGCAGGTCACCCCGTCCAGGCCTAGTGGCGCTGCAGCAGGGGGGGGGGGGGGGGGCGGAGGTGGAGGTAAGCTCGCAGTGCGACAGGCTCGACCCCGGCGACTACCAAAATATAAACGGGAGAAGTGTGTGTATATCCCAATATCCCGGGACGATCTCCTTGACCAGGAAGCCGAAATAAAAAATCTAACCTATCAGCGTCTCGATGTGCGCGCAAAACTTTTGCATTTACGATTGCTGATATGGTTATTTCAGATGATAAGCCAAACAGGTTTTCCAAAAAGGAAAGTTTTAGAATAGGAAATTAGCAGTTTTTGAATGATCTGCCGCAAGTCCATAAAAGACGGTTTTTATGAAAACTTTTCCCGTTTTGTTTTTTAACGTCTTTTGTGTAAACGTAAGGCCGGACAAGTTCGCTAAAGCCAATAAAATCAGGAAATTTCGGGAAGTTCCCTTGTTGACCATATTTGCTGGAAAATTTTCATAGGCTTTTTTCGCTACAGGTAATGTGATATACCTGCATGAATGTCGCTCGTCTAAATATTGATTTTTTCTGCAGTTGGAGGCCCATTCCAACACTGGCGATCTTAACCCATTTACGGCTATTTCCATACCTGATGAAAGTGATACAGTGCAGAACCTTGGCTCAAATGTAGTCCTGATGAGATTGTCGCGGTCCTGCAAGTGCTGCATGAACTTATTCCGAGCGAGCGACATTCGCGTACCCTTTCGTTCCCCGTGCAAATGATGCACGCATTACTGCAGCTTTCCTCTTCGGATTCGCTTACAGTATCAATACTTGGCTGGCGTCCGCACGAGGGTGGAGAGGAGGGCAATAAAATTTTAAAGTCAGTTGTAAAGAGTATGCGATGGCTCTCCAATGGATAATCGGGATTGGACCCCGCGCTGCGTCGTCTCCTGAAGGTTAGTGCACTCTCCATCTCTCTCACTACTCCATTCCCTTGTGGCACAATGTAAACCCTACGGCGGGATGCCCAACGATTGGAAACAGGTGCAACATTAGGGCCGTATTTTTTGTTGGCGGTTCCTCGAACACACTGGAAAAACAAAGGTGCTATCTAATGCTAATGCCTTTTTAGAGGCGTTAGTGAAACAGTGATGTTGCTCCTTTCAACCCCTTTTTTTTCTTCTTTCTTTCTTTCTTTCTTTCTTTCTTTCTTTCTTTCTTTCTTTCTTTCTTTCTTTCTTTCTTTCTTTCTTTCTTTCCAGTGAAGGTACATTATGAATTTTGCTCAGTAAGCAGTTCGAAGTGTTTTTAGGTTCTACACAAAGCCTCATGGAAGATGAGTGATGTGTGCGTGTTGGTTAGCGAGTATGTGTGAGAGAAACAGCAGAGGGAGCGAGCAGAAAAACAGAGAGACAGTATGAGAGAGTCGGTCACCGCACTATCCGCTACTCAGACTTAGTTGCAACCTATTACTAACAACGGCGCGCAACATTCTTGCACACAAGGAAGATGATGGAGGAGTCTCGAAAAGGAGGGGAGCTCGGCTCGGTGTTGTAAGTCCTGATAGTTTGTGCCATGTCGGTGAGCGTCGGTGCCCCGTGCGCCTGACAGGCGCCTAGCCTCGCTGCATGCGAGGACCGCGCAGACCGCCGCTCCCGGGATACACGGCGCGAGTCCCTCACCGTGGCCGACCCGCTTTCACAAGACCAACTGGGCGGGTGATAATTTTATTTGAGAGACATTGATGCACCTCATGAAGACCTGTCTGTCGGGTGGAAGCTGGTGCTCGAGGGTGTCCAGTGCCCAACCCAACATCACTGTTAAAAAAGTTTTGAAATTTCAGATCAAAATCGGTTGTAAAATTGTAAATGTGGTTGTGAAATTTCATAACATTACTAATTTTACAATTGAATGTTAAAATTCACAACTCTTTTTGTGAAAATATTATGGAGTCGGGTCGGGAGTCATCTCATCCACGGTACTGTATCTCCACTCTCCAAGAGGGTGTACAAAGTTTCGCGAGTACTCGCACTCGCGAGCATTTTACGAGTATCCGCGAGTATTCACGACTATTAGTAAGTATTCGCGACTTTTACCGAGCATTGGCGAGTATCATGCGAGTTTGTCTTGCTCTTTTCGCGAGTATTTGCGAGTATTCGCGATTAACGACTCGTGACTATTGGCGAGTATTCTCGAGTAACTTACGAGTGTATTCTCGACAAGGTGATTCTCGAGTAAATGGCGAGTATTTTTTTTTCGTGTACAATAATGAGTATTTTAGTGAGGGACCCCTCGCATATTGAGTATACTCGGACTTGCAGGCCCCAAACCTATATGTCTTTGACCCCCGTTCAGTTGTAGGACAGAGAGGGCTCCACGGCGTGCACACCCCGCCAATCCACCCGCCACGCCGCCCCTCCTGCAACGAGCACGCAAATGTATGGCTGGCATTACATAACAACAGCAACAACCTACAGCCACGTGATGGGCATGTGTTTACACCGCAACTCGCTCCCGCCTGCTGTGGGCCCCGCCACGCTTAGCTACAATGTTGTGGACTGCCGGCCGGTGCCGGGCCGGGTGGTGGTGCGGTCGGGAGCGGGCGCCGGGCCGGCTTCGCTACACGGGGCTCGCGCCGGGGGTATTGCCGCACGCACGCAACCTCCTACCACCCCTTTACCGTCCCAACGCGCGGCGTATCGCGGCGAGACTCCGCGAAATGTCGCGTCAGCTGCTCACTACTCGTGGGGTAGAGATGCGGCGCGTGGAGTATAGCGGCGCACGTGCTCGGGGTGTCGCCGCTCTGAGGAGGGGTAGGCGGGGGCGGGGGACCGGTCGTGGCGCTGCAAGACCGCGCGCGTGTGCTCCCGTTGCGTTGACCTCCTCTTGTATCAGTACCGCAATTATTAGGCCCGCAGAGAAATCTCTTTTAATGATCTCAAATAGTTAATTACAATTGAGAGAAAACAGGGTTTGTGAAATAAAACATCATTTTTGCGACATGGTGCCCTAACAGCCACTTTGTGAAAAAGTCGTGAGCATACTGCAAACACAAGGGTCTACCAGTTTGAAAAATCGCGTACGAGGATTATAATCAGTCACGATTATGGTGATTATGAATGATTATTTGAGTTTATCTTTAACATATTTACTGATATTTGATAATATATCTCCATATTTGTCAAAATTTGTCCATATTAGGAAATTTTACATGATTATGTGATTATCAATAATCATCTAGAGGGATGAACGAGGATTATGGAAGTGGTAGACCCTTGTGCAAGCATGCCAAGTCACAGCTGTAACGGTGTTACTTATCTCACTTTAAGGGGGAGCGAAACGGATTACATCACGACCAAAGAGGTTTGTTTGTTGCGGATTCAACCCTCAGGAGCCTCCTCCCTCACCGCCTCCAGTCACCCCCACAGCGCATCCCATAGCCATGCGCGCGCCGCGGCTGACCACAAAGTGAACAACACAGATTTGTCGTACAATAGCCGGCAGGCAGGCAGGGCGGCTCGGGTAACAACCCTTTTTCCATCGCGCCGCGTCCACTCCGGCCTCCCCTTTTGTTTGCCCTCCGTATGGTCGTTTTACATAAACTTCCACCAAAGGCCCCCTCCCCCTCCTTCTCCTCCCTCGTCATAAACTTAAACTACCCGCCCGTGCTCGTCACCTTTCTACCACACCGCTACCACATCTCCTCCCCCCTCCCCCAAATTGACCCGGAGCAGCAGCTTGACCCCTCCAAATAAGCAAAGGGTCTACACCACTTTGAAAAATCGCGTACGAGGATTATAATCAGTCACGATGATTATGGTGATTATCATCAATGATTATTTGAGTTCATCTTGAAGATATTTACTGATTATTTTCCAATAATCACGCAACTCTGGTCAAAGTTGATAATATTTCTCCATATTTGTCCAAATTTGTCAATATTTGAAAATTTTACATGATTATGATTATGTGGTTATCTATAATCTAGAGGGGTGTACGAGGATTATGGAAGTGGTAGACCCTTGTCATAAACTCAAACTACCCGCCCGTCCTCGTCACCTTTCTACCACATCGCCACCACCTCTCCTTCCCCGGCTCCCCCAAATTGACCCGGAGCAGCTTGACCCCTATCCCACCCAGGGGTCCGCTGAGTCCACCACTCCAGTAATCGGTAATCCGGTAATCTTGGTAGTTGTGGTAATCATTTGGTTGCCGTGGGGATAGCACTTGTAAAAATAAAAAAAAAAAAAACAAAAAAACAATTCGTTAAGTAACAGGAAATATCTGTGAATTTTGTTAAACGACCTGACTGTGAGTTTACTTTTTATTCGTGTTCATTTACAAAAGAACTCTTATAACTCAACAAAAATATTCCGTAACTTTCCAAAAGAATTCCGTAACTTTACAAATTTTATCTGTTATTTCGCTATTTTTCTTGTTAATCTACTAAAAGTTTCATCAAACTACAGGAAAAATCTGTTAACCGATTTTACAGCGAAACCTGTAAATTTGTTTCTCGTTTTTTTTTTTTTTTTTTTTTTTTTACAACAAATTTTTGCTGTGAGTGCTAATCACGCGGTAATCATGCATGCAGTATTCCAGTAGATGAGTTCTGCTCGGTCAGTTCCAAGGGGGAATTAATTTCCGAAATAACACGCATACCTGACCCTGACCTGAGTATTACACGGTATTACGCATAATAATGTAATTCCAAAAGTAACAAGAATAATGCTCTGAAATCGTAGAATTTTGGGTGTATTCAAAGAAATCAAGGTAATCAATTTTAGTAATCGTGGTAATAATTTGGTCGTCAAAGTAATCCTTGTTATCCTGGTGTTTCGGGTTGATCCAGGATCCTTTGGTACATAATCATGGGGAGTGGTTGACCCCTCGCGTCCCACGGCCTCTCCCATTAGCGATGGACCCCACCGACTGTAAGCCACCAGGACGCCGTTAATGCCAGTGATGTTGTGTGTGCGCGCGCGCGCACACACACACACACACACACTCACACACACACACGCTGACACACGCACGCACAAACTCGCAGACATCGGCAACAGAAAGGGAAAAAGAATTGGATGTCCTTAAGAGTTTCTTATATGAGTCGACCCGTACCTGTCGGTTTTTATATCATTGTTAGGTGTCCTCCTGCTCCCCTCAGCCGGTTTAGCGGTGCATCGCGCATTATGATTTAAGGATCGAAAATCGACATTATGACCAAGTTTTTACGACCGGGGCAGGGGGTGCGCCCTCCTAAAGCGGGGCGCGCAGCTAGGAGCGCATCGGCCCGGCCGCGCCCGGACGACCTCCGCCGGCGTTTTCTTAGAACTCCACCGCCAATGACTGTGTTAGGGGGTCCCTTAGTTATAGTGCCCCGGTCGTGTGGCCCGGCCCGGCCCATTCAGAAGTGTGTGTCAAATCGTGAATGACGTCGCGTCGCTCGGGTTTACTATGTGTCCTCTCCGGTGAAGTACTAGGAGACGGAGTTGTATACGACAACTCGCCCTTTCTTTTTTTGACCCGCTCCGCCGAACTGCATAACCAAGCGCATACAAAAATGTCGCTCAGCTGTCTTCAGGTGAGTGAATTGTTATTTTTCACATTTGTGTAGGTGTCCGACAACTTGGTCACAGGTGAGCGAATGAGCAATTCGGACTCCATCAATCAGCCGCATCTAAAATTGCTCGAATGGGCACCTTCACGTAAATGTAAAACATTCACTCACTTGCAAGTGAATGACAATTCGACATTTTGATTACCAGTGCGCGTGCGATGGCCATAGTCAAAGTATAAAGAGTTCTCGTGTGAGACTCGCTCGCTAAAGGACTGCGCGGACCCTTGGGCCTTCGACGCGCGCGACCCATTTGAATATGAATGTCGCGTCGCGACTCTTTGACGGCAGTGTTGTGTTTTGCAATGTTATCCCCCTGGCGTACATGGCGTAAGGCCACCCCGCCCCCCTCATCTCTGTCACTCACACCGGCATTCACCGTGTAAAGAAACGAACAACACTGGCAATATGGAATTTTTTTTTTTTTTTTAAAAATAAAACAAATGCAACCGCACTATATGCACTGCCTCCCCTGAAGATTAAAAGCTCGCGATAGGGGATGGGTCACAGCGGTGCTAAAGTGTCCGCAGCAACAAGTCCCCAGCCCGCGCGGCCGGACCACGACAGTGCATCTCGCATAGCGACGGATTAGCGTGACGGCGGGAGAGGATTAGCAGCTCTAATGTAGTGGGTGCAGGTGGGGAGGCGGGACGGGACGGGGTGGGCGGGGTGCAATGGGGCAAGGCGCGGTGGGTAGGGGCTGCGGTGCACACGGTATAGATCAGCGGTTTTCAACCTTTTTAGTCTCGCGGCCCCAAAATGACGGGCCAAAATTTTCGCGACCCCAAGCGAGTCCATATCAATCCTCTTACCCCCATCTCCTCCCCAAAACATAAAAAATCAAAGTTAAAGTTGTTTTTGGAAGTTATTTTATTTTATTGTTAGTGGCTTCTTTGGCGGTTTTTCCGTATTTCCGCACAGGTGATGACGTATCGGGGGGCCAGCTGGCGGCCAAACCGCGACCCCCGGAGACCCCAAAATAAAATTTGGCGACCCCAAGGTTGAGAACCCCTATTATAGATGCTTCTGCCTGCCTGGCACGGATGTGAACATTATTTCGAGAAAATTTTTGAGCACGTTCTGAGCAAAGAGTTTTCATGTTTTGTAGGTTTTATTGGATAACTTTCCTGACTAGCCACCTGTGCGGCCGTGTGCGTTCGCTTCTGCTTGCGTTTCATAAATCAGTCAATGTTTTCACTCGCCCCGCACTCGCAATGTTTTGGAAATTTATACCAAACTTGAGCCCGTTCTGAGCCACTTGTTCAGTCCGACTCGTTCACTTTAAAAATTTGTTGTAAAAAAAACGAAAAAAAAATTAATTACAGGTTTCGCTGTTAAATCGGTGAACAGATTTTTCCTGTAGTTTGATGAAACATTTTGTGAATTAACAAGAAAAATCGCGAAACAACAGATAACATTTGTAAACTTACGGAATTCTTATGTAAAGTTACGGAATATTTTTGTCAAGTTACAGAGTTTTTTTTGTAAATGAACACGAATAAAAAGTAAATTCACAGTCAGTTCGTTCAACAAAATTCACAGATATCACCTGTTAATTTACGACATGATTTTTTTACAGTGTTGCTCATCGTTTATCAATTTTAATGTATTTTTGTTAAACCGCTTTGGCGCTGTAATTTTTGAACGATTCCTAAACAGGACCCAGGCCACAAAATAAAAAAAAAGAGTTCCTCGCATCGTTCGGAACCACCTCTTACTGCCATGATGCAACTTCTGAATTCATGTCCACACGCCACGTATACTGATCCATGTAAAACAATTTAAAGTGTTTCAATTCTATTTGGGAACTCCAAGTTCGAAAGAATATTCAGTCAATTCGGTGAGCGTCCCCTGAAAGTAGGCAACCCGAACATACCCCGCCCTCAGCTGTAAGCAAGATCTGCCCCTGTGCAAGGCCAGAGAGAGCCTTGTATGCAGGGCTCGGCTGTGCAGTTCAGGGGGGATGGCGGTAAGGGGTCAGAGGGGATGAGGCAGTAACTCCTCCCCACACCGCCCCGCCCCGCCCCGCCCCGCCCCGCCCCGCGGGGCAACGACGGCGACAAAGACTCCGTGTTTATGATCGGGCTGCAGCGGCGGGAGAGCGCAGCGCCGCGCTCCACGACTTCACGGGGGGAAAAGTAGAGATCTTAAAAGTGTGAGCGGCCCGGCCCTGCTGCACCGGCCAGGGGAAGGGAGAGGGCCAGAGAGAGAGAGAGAGAGAGAGAGAGAGAGAGAGAGAGAGAGAGAGAGAGAGAGAGAGAGAGAGAGAGAGAGATGGAGGGAGGGAGTGGAAGGGTGAGAGAGGGCTAAAGGGGCCACTTTTGCAACCCCTTTGCCTTTCCCTCACGGTGCGAGAGCCATTTCGTGCCAAACGCAGTTTGGTGTGTATTTCTTCCCCGTGAAGGGCAGGGCAGGATGCGGTGAGGTGGGGCGGGGCGGGGCGGGGCGGGGCGGGGCGGGGCGGGGCGCGGGCGTGCTGGGCAGGCCTCTAGCCAGCCTCGCCCGCTGCTGCTGCTGCTGCTGCTGCTGCTGCTGCACTTTGCTTGTTGGCCGGAAATAAGCCCCCGAGCCGAAAGGAGTTCACGGCGGAAACAGCAACAAAAACAACAAGGAAGAAAAGGCACAAGAGTAAAGGGGACTCGTTTTAGTGTTCCCTTTACTCGTGTTTAGCTTTTTTCTCTCCCCTTTCTTAGGTTGATCAGTCAATTTTCCCGCGCCCGTCACCTAAACAGGAGGTTCGTCCGTTCGTCCGTCGCGCGCTGTGCGTGTTTGTTGCATGCGACTCACGGGAGGGCTTGCCAATGTTGACGATGATGGTAATGATGATGCCCCGGCGTGCCGTGCACTGTCCCTATAAGTCGAGGCTCGGCTCGTCATCCCTTTCAGTTCTCCCCTCCGCCCCGACAGTTTTGATGGCCGCGCGTTCGCGATAATCAAGTCCTTGCCCTCCCTCCACCCCTCTCCCCCCGCCACTTCCCCCTTTCTCTCTTTCTTTTCTTTTGCTCGCTCCATTTAGCCACGGATTGCAAGCTCGACACAACTCCTGGTAACGCGCAAGTCAAACAAACAGTACGCTGACGTTCTGAACTTCAAGAGACGGACAGGCAGACAGACAGACATACAGACAGACAGACAGACAGACAGACAGACAGACAGACAGACAGACAGGAAGGGAGAGATCATTGAGCGCGTGTCATCGAACCAACAAGTAGAAGGAGTAGAGATTTGTAGCAACCTGACCATGCAAGGTAAGGTTCGAGAGGGGGGGGGGTGGAATCACTCATACAAAATGTGTAATGATTTCTTTTCTGTAAAAGATAAAAATAAAAATAATAAATGTTTAGAACTTAATTTTTATTTTTTTGGAGAATAAATGAAAATTGTTGTCACTTTTTGATATTCTGAATTTTGTTTCAGACTTTTCTTTAGTTGTTTTCAGTTTTTTTTTCATTTTTGTTCTCGTTTCTTCAGATTATTTTTAATTTTGTAACTTTCTTATTGATTTTTTTCTTGATTTTTTTTTCTATTAGTTTTGATTTTATTAAATGATTTTTCTTTGAATTCCCACAGTAAGTTTTCGAAGTGATCCCCCCTCGCGGTATGGTTAGAGTCCTAATCTGAGAGAGAGAGAAACGCAAGGTCCGAAAATGTCGCGTAGAAATTTCCATACGGGCGGATGGATTTTTGGTGAGTAGCTTCTAACCTAGTAAAGCTAGAGCTAGGGGAAACACTGAGAATCTATCAGTCTTAATTCCCCCTCTTATAAGGGTGAGACTTTGAGGGCAATTTTATTACTATATGGGAAGTGAGAATTTTCTTTCCCTCGTTCTATTTGAGAAAGAATTTTGTATCCTTGAACCTTTTAACCTAAGAGTGAGGATTCACGCTCAAATACTTACACACACACAATTTCCCCAGCACACGAATGCGTGACGACTGGCCTTGTAAATTACCGTAAAAATATTCGATCAATTTGACAGTCCCTGCCAAGGGTTTATCACTTCCAAAGTCCTCGTACACCCCCTCGAGATGATTATTGATAATCACATAATCATAATCATGTAAAATTTCCAAATGATGACAAATTTTGACAAATATGGCGAACTATTATCAAATTTGACCAAAAGTTGCGTGATTATTGGCCAATAATCAGCAAATATGTTTTAAAAAATCGTAAATAATCACCACAATCGTGACCGATTATAATCCTCGTACGCGAATTTTCAAAGTGGTAGACCCTCGCTCCCTGACGGCGCAGCGGACTGACCTCGACCTAACACTCAGCGACTCTCTCCCTCTCTCTCCCTCCCTCCTCCAGCCTCTCTCTCTCTCTCTCTCTCTCTCTCTCTCTCTCTCTCTCTCTCTCTCTCTCTCTCTCTCTCTCTCTCTCTCTCTCTCCCCCTTGTGCTTACTCTACTCCCTCAAGAGAGCTGACGCCGGGCGGCTGTTACAACCTGGGGGCTGCTGCGGCTGCTGAGCTGTGGGGCCCTGTGTGGGGCTCCGCCATGCTCCGCTCCAGGTTCCGCAGGGGGCTGCTGCAGCGGCAGCCGCGTGGGCGACGCTACACTGGACACCGGCCCGGCCCAGCCCAGGCAGGTCACGCCACGCCTAAGTCGTAAAACCAGTGGCCACCCTCTCTCTCATCTCTCCCCTCGTCTCAGATCCGCAACCACAGCCTTGCACACTCTTTGCGCCCCCTGGAGTGACTCCCTTCCTCCTCGTCCAAGGCGGCGTGCAGAGACTGCTGCTATTGCGCCGCCCGCACTACCCCTGCCCCAAGTCTTCCCTCTCCCTTCATCCCTTTTCTCCCCCCCCCTCTCTCTCTCTCTCTCCCTCTCTCTCTCTCTCTCTCTCTCTCTCTCTCTCTCTCTCTCTCTTTTTCTCCTCCCCTGGCCATTCTCCGTACGTGACATCAGCCCTTGGACGCACGCAACAAAGCTCACGGTGCCAGTCAGTTTCCCTGTCCCATGCCCTGTCCTCTTCGCCTTTTACGAAAATGCGGAGATGTTCTTTATTTGGATGGTGGAATTTTCAGTTAGTTTCAGTAGCAGTATTGCGGGTCTGTCTACCCAAAGAGCCAACGGCGCCTTACGACGCGAAGGCAGACCCTCATAAATTTAAGTGTTCTCTGAAACACCTAAAATACCCCTCGTAAGTAGTGTATGATAAGCTTCTGCAGCATCCTTTTGACGATTACGTGGATTAAAAAGGATGGTAGCAATTTCCCATCGATCGTGGTTCTAGGGCAAATTAAGTGTGCGTCCTTGAATATAGTAACAAACTATTCCGTGGTAAAAAGATAGCTCAATTTTCCACTAGTAGGCAGACAATCTGTACAGTGTGCGTTCGTTCATATTAGTAGAGAGCTGAGCCCCCCTCGGAAAACATAAAACTGAAACTTCGCGTGGAACGCCGCGTTGGCGAGAAAATGCCCCGCCCGTGTTCATGACCACACAACAGCTCGACCACGACAACAGAAGTATCATCATCAACAACAAGACTAAGAGTGTCAGGGGATTAGTCTCAATCGACTGAAACAGTCGCGGCAGCCCCCAGGGTCACCCCACTCCCCCTCCCCTCCGGGGGCATCATCTCCCACATCGGTATTCACCACTAGCAGCTACGACATGTCGTAAAAAGTACCCACCCCCTGGTCCAGTCTCACATTCACAAGACGCTATGCCGCCGCCGGGACGGTCCTCTGATATCTCTCTTCTCCCTATACCGCTCCTCCCCCCGAGGGGAGGAGTCACTTCGAAATATCATTGTACGGCCCCAAAAGAATCATTTAAAAAATAAAAAAATAAAAATAAAATCAAGAAAAAAGGATACAGAAAAATCCGGCAAATCGAGAAATAATTAACAATAAACCGAAATGAAGTAGAAAAAAATCAGAAATAGGGGTAAAAGGTCAAAATTTATTTTTCAAAAGACAAATTTTCTTTAAAAAATCAAAAGAAAAAAAATTCTAAAAAATAAAAAGTACCAAAAAAAAAAAAAAATCAACAACATTGTACACATTTTTTATGAGTGATCTCCCCCTCCCCCTCGCCTCCTCCACACCCTGTTCGAGGGAGGATAACCTGGTGATTTTGAGATGCTCAAAGGGAAAAAAATGTTTAGTTGTCCGAACTATAACGTTTAAGTAGGTTTTGCCTTCACCAACACTTTTTCGTTGTGATAACCAAAACTTGAGCTGAGAGGCGCACCGCGCGTTCAGGGACACTAGGAGGCGTGGGATCCAAAGGAGAGGGTGGGTGACGCCAACCCCCAAACCCCCACCCCACCCTTGCCGATGAGGCCACCGCACTGTCGTATAAACTGAGCCTCGAACTGAGCTCATTGGAGGCGGGGCGATTATCAATACGCCAGACGCGTTCATTCAGTGTGCGCACCCCCTGCCCCACTACCCCTGAGGGTTGTTACCCCCCTACCCTTGGAGGCACGCGCTGTTGCTGCTGCCGCCTCTTCCGCTCGCCTACACGACATGCAAATTACGTCATGCAAAGGGTTTGACGTTAATCGGCATAATTGCAAAGAATCAATTAAAAACCAAACCTCTCTCGCAATTTGGCTGTATAAGGTTGATCTTTCGCGTATCATATACATCAGCCTTATATAATTTGATAAATGAAAAAATGGGACAGCCCCACGGTTTCGACAGTGCAGGACAGTGGTACAGAATTTAAAACCATGTAATACAGGTATGCCTTCTGCAACACTTTTTAGCAGATGATACGAATGTATCGTAGCAGCCTGCTTTCTTATCTAATAATGGGACTTGCCGCCGCTCACTGAGACTTCCACAGTATAAATTGATGAGTGACATGGACCGTACTATACTGATCGATGCAGAAGTGTAACACCCAGCAGCAAAATTCAAGTAAACTACGGCGTTTTACCTATGGGAATAAGAGCTCGGTGCAAGTTTATCTCATTAAATGTCAGTAAAACGTTTTTCACCCGGTGGTTTGCAGTTTTTATAATACTAAATCGGAAGACAGCAGATCATTCCTTCCTGTTCTGCGACAGCATGAGGACGACGCGTAGGCAGAATGCTCGCTGCACGACAACGACATCCCCGAGGTCCACCACACCCGCTCCCATCTATATACCTCTCCGGGGTGAAGGATCGTGGAACGCGAATCTCTGTTTGCGATGCGGGAGGCACGCAGAAAATAGAAATAAATACACGAAAGGGAGAAAAACTAGGATCGTCACGACTCCCCCTCTCCCTCCCCATTCTCCTCCCTTGAGATAGTCCCGCGTCGCGACGTATATATATATATATACACTTCCCGCGCAGAGTGTCCGCGTCCATCTCGCTCGACAAAGTTCCGCCCTTAAACTCAGCCATGTCCTCGCCAGCGCCATCCCTCTCCATCCCCTTCCCTCCCCCTCCCCCCCCTCAACTCTCCGCGTGCCGCCATAACCACGCCGCCGTCACCGTGACGACCCTCCGTGTTTCTTTTCATTAAACTGAATTAAATAAGAATCCCAGTCGGGTGGAAGTGATTGTTCGGGGACGGGAGGGGCGGGGCGGGGCGGGGCGGGGTGGCCGCGGCGCCTGCCGCAATCCTCTGCAGCCCTGGCCGGGCCGGGGCCGGGCGAGGCCAGGCTATCTGCCCTCAGCGCCCGGAGTGCCCCGGAGAGCAGAAAAAAGCGTTTAATTATCGCGATGCGTCGCAGAAGATACGGTGCGGTATCGCTCGCGGAGCGCGCATTGCCACCATAACCGAGCGGCGAGTAGCGCCAGGCTGCGCCTGGGATGCAGGCAGCCCATCCGACACCGGTGTTGCGCGGCCCCCGGCCCGGCTGGCCCGCCCTGCCCCACAGCGCCTGCGCATTGGGTTGCCTAACCGGCTTCAAACACCGCGGTGAGGTTGTACATCGTGGCTCAGCGGCCCCGCGCGAGTAGGCAGCCCAACCGCTCCCGCTCGTACTGTACATTGTGGCGATACCATCGCCACGACGGTTAACACTGCTTATCCCCACCATGCCCCACGGATTTAGAAATGCTACTTTAGTCGAAGCCAGATTGTGCGGGAGCGTGGTAGCACCAGCAGCAAGGCATGTCAGCGATCCCGCACACATTTTGCAGTTGCAGGCGGTGCGCCACGACAGCAATCTGTGACTCTGGTCGTGGCGACGCAAGCTGTGCATTTTAATTTGAATCGCGGATGCTGTCCCGCCAAACAGCTGAGAGCGCCTTGCAGGCGGCAAAGGAGGGTGGGCGCGGCGGCGCGACGCGGGGGTGGGCGGGGCGGGGCGGGTGGCATGCGAGTGACCTTGACGTCGCGTCGCCGGGCGCTCCCGGCCCGGCCCGGTTGGGACGGGTGTTGCCCGCCCGCCCCTGGCCCGCCCCTGCCCGCAGACAGGCCCGGCCTGGCCCAACCTGTCTGCCAATACCGCGCCGCCGCTTTCTCACACGCGCGCCCCATCGGCGCCGCCGCCGCAGCAGCCAGTGTAGCCACCCGGCCCTCCTGGGGAAAGTAGACCCCTTCGCTCCTGCTCCTGCTGCTGCTGCTGCTGCTGCTGCTGCTGCTGCTGGTCTTAATCATTCTGGTTGTGCGAATCTTGTTTCTGGGCTGATCGGGACGACCTCGACACCCCCCCCCCCCACCACCATCCCATCCCGCGCGCGCTGGCGGCTGGGCCACACGATCGATGTGACCCACCTAACCTAGCAGACGCTGTGCCGCAGTGAGCCCGTCCGGACCTTAGCCCCTCGCTGTCGTCGTCGTCGTCGTCGTCGTCCTCGTCCTCGTCCTCGTCCTCCTCCTCCTCCTCCTCCTCCTCCTCCTCCTCCTCCTCCTCCTCCTCCTCCTCCTCCTCGTCCTCGTCCTCGTCCTCCCCCTCAATCCATTTATTGTTCTCCCCGCATTTCCGCGTACCCGCGCCGCGCTCGGACACACTTCACTTGACGGCCTGGTGCTTGCAGTCTCTGGTGCTTGCTGCTGCTGCTCATGTCGCGCTCCCGAAATAGCAGACGACGCCAGGCCGGGTGCGGACCGGTTCCGCGCGCAGCTCTGAAAGGAAAACCCTCGAGGGGCAGTTGCATGGCAGTGGCGGGCAACAACAACATGCGGCAGCCCGTTTAAAAAAGCTGGCGCGCTGCTGCGCTCCGTGGTGACGGGGGCCACGGTGGTGGTGGTGGTGGTGGTGGTGGTGGTGGTGGTGGTGGTGGTGGCCGCTCCCTCCGCGTATGTCTCCTGGACGCGCGCGCGCGCACACTTACCGTCCCCGCTGCGGCCGGCTCAGCCTGCTCAGCCTGCTCAGCCGGCGTGGGCAGCGGCGGCACCATGGGCGGCGGCGGCGTCTCTCTCAGGCGCCTCTGACACTGACACACGTCCTCTCAGCAGCAGAGCGGCGGCGGCATGGCCACCACGCGCGCACTGTGCTGCCCGCCACACCGCGCCGTCGCCGCGCCTGGCGGCCGAGGAGAGTATACAGTGCAGCCGCGCTAGCGCCTCTGGCCTACCCCCCAGTAACCCCAAGCTGATAGTTGGACGCGCTGCCGCTAGGTGGCGTCCAGCAGCGCCGCGCTGCGCCAAGTGCATCGCGATCGCGGTCGCTCCGTCGTTTGTGACGGCGGGCGGCGCCGGTGGCTGGCAAGAGCATCAGCGCGACCACGCTGGCGATGGAAATTAAGTTGTGAATTAGTTTTGTGCTGTCAGCGAGCAGCTGTGTGTCCGCGGCGCGGCCCGCCGCAGCGTCTGCTGGCACTAGAACACAGAGTTTAATCCGATTTTGTAGTTTATGGGACAAGATGAAATCCCGTACTGCAATATTTTAATAAAAAAAAATTCAATGGAGACGGAGGAGTCGTGACGCTCTCCCGCTGCGCACGCTGCAACATAGTCGACCAGCGGGACAACCGATCCCTGTGTCTGTCTGTCTGTCTGTCTCTCTGTCTGTCTGTCTGTCTGTCTGTCTCTCGGCGCAAATTGACCTGCAAATGAGCAAAGAGAGGCTGAGCGATGCGGGTCCCTCCCTCGGAGTGTCCGTCCGTCCAGTGATGCAGACACTTACGTGAGGTGCGCCGAGGTGTCATTGGACAAAGTGACGCATCACTGTACCCGCGCCACGTGTGCTCATCTAACGTCAAACTTGGCGTCCGTCATGAGTTAGTGTTATTAAGTTATGTGCAAAATTCGAGGACTCTTTGCCGCGTTTTCCTAGAGTGACATCAATTCAAGAAAAATTCGCGTGTTTCTGGGATATTTCGACTTCTCAACACATTGAAATGAAAGTTTATTCATCTGGGTTTTTATTATATTTTCTGTATTTCATTTTATTCTGAAACAAACGGAACCCTTGAACATTGTTTTCCTAATGGAGTGAAAATAAAGAATGATAACGTATTACGAACCAAAGGGAATGAAGCGTTCCGAATCATTCCCATTCATTATTTTTTTCGCCTCGGTACACTGTGATAAAAACCTTACATCATACTACAAAACAACGGTTTTGAATTAACGGTTCACGGTTTTCGGTACCGTACCTCACTAATTTTCCCTATACCAGGTACAATTTTCGAACAGTTTTTACTGTACTTCGAAAAAACGGTTTAAAACTGTTGTTAAATTGTTGACTTTCCTTACAGTGTAGGGTATCAAGCCTCAAGACGCCTGTGGATAGGCAATCTAACCGATGCATCATCCCTCTTTCTTAAGACCTGAAAATTTTTCGATAAGGAAATGATACGGATTAGAATCTACTGTCACTCACAATGTGAAGAGCACTGAATGAATTCATATTTTCTTTCATACCTTCATCTGGATTGAGGCTCTTTCCTGAACCATCACTCCAGTCTGCCGGAAAGAAATAACGAAAAATAATCCCTTCCTGATTATTTTTCCCCCGTGCATTCACGGTGAAAACAATGTCTGACTTTTTGTTTTTAGGAAAAAGGGAAAACTTTGAGGAACTTCCGTAATTTGAGGGAAACCCCTCAGATTTTAAGGAAGACTCCTCAAAAAATAAGGGAAATCTCCACAAATTTTGAGGAGACTTCCTAAAAAATCTAAGGAGTTTTCCTCAAAGTATACAAGGTCCTCAAAGTTTTCCCCTTTTCCTCAAAAAATCAGACATTGTTTTTACCGTGTTTGAGTCTGCAAATCAAAAGTATGGAGAACCTGATTACATCATGCAAACCAGCGGCCGGTACTGGCCGCAAATCTCTCCCCACCAGCGCGGCCCCCACCACCCGGCTGAACGAGCCCTTATCACAGACCTGCTCGCCTGCAACAGTCTGCAGGCCTGCAGCAGCGGCAGAGCCCTGCAGTGTGGCAGGTGGCGGGGCGCAGCGGCGCACCCCCACCACCCCCACCCACAGCGCGCGGGCCGCCCGGGCCGCACACAGGCCCCTGGCAACCACACTCCTTCAAAATGCAGGGCCTCGCGCCGCGTCGCGCCACCGCCGCTCTCACTAGCACTGGCACTGGCACTGACTCTGGCACCCACGGCTCAGGAGTTGAAGGCTCTCAAGTGATTTGACTGCAGGCCTAGCTCCATGCAGGCGGCGCGGGTCTACAGGACACAGGAAGATTGTCGCCGCCGCCATGCCGCGGGCACGTGCAGTGTTGCCAGAAAGCTAGGCAAAAATACGCGCGCGATACACCTGTGCGTAACGGGACTGCATCTCCGCCTGCACGAGTGCAGTGGAGTTGCCTAGTGGGCAGGCGGACATACCGCCCCCTGCAAACAGGTGTATTGCGCATTTTTTGCAGAACTTTCCTGGCAACACTGGGCACGTGCGAAAAGGCTTCACAAGTAGATGACTCCGGTCGCTGAACAGCCTTTCGGTTATTTAGTGGCCTGGTTTTCTATCAAAAAGTCAAGCCGACTGCTTGCCTCGTCTATATGACAATGATGTGACCTTCAAAATGCTCACCCACCGAGGGCACTGCTGTACGACGGCTCTTGCACAATTCAAGAATATTGTGCTCGTTCTGAGAAATTTATACAAAGTATCAAGTACAATATTCTTAAAACAAGCACAATTTTCTTGAGTTCTGCAAGAGGAGTGCAACGTCAGAACCAAATTCCCCGGATGCAGACAGACTGGACCGGCCTGCAGGTTACTTTTAATTTGCGAGCCACCGCCACGCCCATCTGCCCCCCTACCACCAGCAGCAGCAGGAATCCCGTACGCAGCGAGAAAAGCCGCTTCTGCAATCTGGAGCGTTGCGTTAGGTTCCATCAACCATATTGTCTTGGCTGCACATGACTTCCGCGGGTCGCGAACAAAGGGCTCATGTCGTCGTCGCGGCATCTGCATCGGGTGCTGGCCGCGCCGCGTGCATTTCCCCGCGGACGACGACGACGCCTCTGCATGGCGGACCTCACGGCTTCTCTTTGCGCCAGGGTCATAACGCGATGCACGTGTGTGTGTGTGTGTGTGTGTGTGTGAGTACGCGCGGGCTTGGCTGGTACCCGCTTGACGAGGGGGCCCCCGCCGCGCCCCCGCGCCCCCGCGCCCCGGCGTGGCGTAGCGGGCCGCCTGCCTCTCTGCCGTCCCGTCCCGTCCCGTCGGCAGCCCGCCGAGCTCGGCTGCCCGCCCGGCGGTTTGCCCGGCCGGCCCGGCCCAGCCCCAGCCCGGCCCGCGCAACGCTCTCCCTCTCCTGGCCCGGCGGCAGGCCCGGCCCCGGCCTGGCGCGCTCGCGTCTGGTCTCAGCTCAGTCCTCCAAGAGGCAGCACGAGCACGTCGCGCAGCGCAGCGGCCCGCCCCGCCGTCCCGCCTCGCCCGTGAGTGAGCCGCGCGCACCGCCCTGCCCGCCCCGCCCCACCCCACCCCGCCCCGCCCCAGCAGCGCACCGGCCGGCGGCAGCGCGACGACGACGTCACTCCGACGTCGTCAGCCCGGCGCCGCGGGGAGAGACTTGCAGTTGTTGGGCCCCGCAGTGCGGCGCGTCCAGGCGGTGACACGGCGGTGCAACTCTGTGTGGCGACGCTCGTGCCTGACGTCTTAGTGTGTGTCCGTGCGCGCTTTCGCGCGCGCGCGCGTGTGTGAGTGTGTGTGAGTGTGTGTGTGTGTGTGTGTGTGTGCCGCGTGTGCGGGAAGAATCAGCTGCTACGCCCCACGGCCGTCGCGAACAAGTGCAACAGTGGTGCATGGAGCAGTGCAGCAGCCCGTGCCTGTGCGAGTGGGCGCACGCGAGGTGTGGGTGAGCGTGTGGACAAGCCGCCAGTGCATCAGTGACAGCTGACAGTGGACCTTCTCCGCCTCTCGGCGCGTGGCAGCAGCGGCAGCAGCAGCAGACGACGCGCCGGGTGAGGCCGGCAGCAGACGACAGACGTGCTGGCGGTGGCCGGAGCGGTCCGGGGCCTGGCGGGGCCCGCGTGGGATGCCCATGGCCGGGGCTCTGCCGGCGCCGCGGTCAGCCTAGCGGACTACCTCACCGGCCTCAGGCTGGACTGGACGGCGGCCAGCATGTCGGAGCAGGGGACGGCCCTCAACCTGGGCAACCGGCCGTCGTCCTCGGCCTCGTCCGGCCTGGAGCACCGTGACACGAGCATCGTGGCGCCCGCGACGCCCAGCAGCTGCAGCAGCAGCGTCGCCGGCGGCGCCCCCAGCAGCGCGCCCGGCGGCTCGGGCAGCCACGCTCCCAGCAGCTCCGGCAACGCGAGGACTCCGCCCAACTGCGCCCTGTGCCGCAACCACCGCCTCAAGATCGGACTCAAGGGCCACAAGCGCTACTGCAAGTACCGGTACTGTGACTGCGACAAGTGCCGGCTGACGGCGGAGCGGCGACGGGTGATGGCGCTGCAGACGGCGCTGCGGCGCGCCCAGGCGCAGGACGAGATCCGCCAGGGCGCCATCCCCTACGCGACCGCCGCCGGCGGAGCCGCCCCCGTGCCGCCGCTGTCGCCCGGCGGCCTGGACAGGGCCACGCCGCCGGTGCCCGGCGCGCTGCAGGACTCCGTCACCCCCGCGCTCTCGTGTGACTCGGCGTCCGCCTCTCCCGTCTCCGTCCACGGCGGAGGCGGCCCGGGGAGCACCGGCGGCGGCATCAGCCTGGGTGGTGGCGCCTCGCCCCACAACGGTGTGCTCGACCACCACGCGACCCCGGCGCTCGGTGTCCCACTCCCGCCGGGATCCTCGTCAAGCCGGAAGCGGCCGCTGTCGACCAGCAGCACAGGACCAGGTGAGTGGGCTGGCGACAGCTATTCGCCAGAGCTGCAGGCTATGGGTGTGTCGCAAAATCACAGCTTGGCACGTTATACAGTCCCGAAGTATCTTGCTCAGAACCAGAAAAGTGTGTTCTTGCATTATGCGAAAGATACTTGGATTGAGTGCAAAATACTTGACCATATCCAATTGGGTATTCCGCTAAAATGAAACCAGGAGGACCTTGAGAGGAAAATCACGCCCGCCGCGTCTTCATCATCCTGTGCACTAAGTGGCTACGGCGGTGGCAGTGACGTCAGCGTTGACCTATCAGGGTTCAGGGGGAAACAGAACCGACGGTCGTGCTTTCCCTCTTCAGGGTGCTGGATTCACTCCGGTGGAATATCCTATCAGATTGTACATTAATATTCAGACATATTTCAACCCCAATTTCTCCTTGAATCGGTCTCCTTCGCGCTTGAATGTGTGGTATGTTCTTCGTTCAGGGATCAAATGGCCTTGGATGAGCTTCTTGTCTAGTAAGAAGTAGTAAGGAGGATGGTGGTGTAGCGTAGCGCAGCCGTATCGCATAACAACATTTAAAATGCGTTAATGTAGTTCCTAATTGGCTGGCACCTACTGCACTTGAAACTTTATCAGAAAATAATCCAATAATGACAGCAAAACGTGTATTTGAAACGGTTTTGCTATCAGGATATGTTGCTTTGTTATGGGTCCACGTTACGCGACCATCTTGTTTTCTTACTAGACAAGTAGCTCATTGAGTTCCAAATTGTACTTCAGACATTCGAGTACACTCTCCTCTCGGTGCATTTGCGTCAATGTGGAAAATTTAAGCATTTGATAAGTTTGCAAACCAACAAAGTATTCCACGTGGAAATTTCCCGATCTGTTTCTTCCTGCCTGCATTGAATTACCGCCTTAGAGAAGAGGATCGGGCGATCAGACTTTTGTTCTTTAGGTTCCGAATGTCAGATCAGCTCGAGTGTTTGAACTTTGCACATTTGATCTCTACATTTGCATTACAAATGTCGCGTCATTCGAGAGAAGCTAAGATCGTTGGTCGTTGTTTAATCAAATTGTCAGTTGAACCAGCAAGAGTTTGCACTGCTAGAAGAGTGCCAGTCTTGGACGAGGTTAAAACTTATGTAGACTCTTTCCTTGATGCTCGCTACAGAACGCGGGTGTGAAATAAAATTGTGTCAAACTGTGTGTAACTCTTAAACTCTTACAAGGATGACTACTGATTAACGGGTCGATTACGTAATTGTTAACAAGGATTGATACGAAGACTACTTTTATTATTGTAGGATTTCTACAATATGGACGGCGCGGCGCACCCGATTGGTTTGGTTGAGTCCAACAAAATTGCCCTTAAAACCAAGAAACTGCCAGTGGAGCTTGATGCGAGATGCGAGAGTAGCTCCTTAACAGAGTTCCCAAACAAAATGCGTCTCTCTCTCTCCTAAACTTGATACACCTCCTGCTCCTGCAATTGTTGTCTCTCTTGTTCTGCCAAGTTCCAAACTTGCTGCATATCTTGCTGAATCAAGTTCTTGCCCCTTGCTCTTGGACTTTCCGACTGGACGGGCTCCGCATGACCCTGGTGGAGAGCGACGTCGCGTTGTGAGTGCATCCGGAAGCGAAAAGTACTTCTCTTTGCGTTGATGGGCCGCCCTGCACTTACTTTGCTGAAAAATTTAAGATGCACTGCGAATGCAGTCACGCAAGCGGTGGTAGCGCCGGGTAGGCGAGGTTCTCGTCTCGATTCTCAAGAGGACGTTTTACTGCGTGAATACGGGTAACTCTTACGGTCGGGCCGGGTCGCGCGCTTGTCGGTAAGTGAGTAAAAGTGTTTATGTTGGAAACTAGAGGAGGCTTTCATCGCTCCTCGCAATCTGCAGCGATATCTGGCGGGGCGTGGCCGGGTGAGGCGGCTCTGAATGGCAGAACGCTATTTCCACCGACATTAAATCCTGAATAGGTGCACTTCTGACGTTACCGGAGCAGGAAGAAGGAGGGGCGTTTCTTTTTTGTGGGTTTTGCATTCCGATTGTGTTGGTTGTGAATATTAGCCGCGCGGGTTATTCACCGAACCGCCGCGTGGCTGCGCCGCACTGCACGCTGCACTCCCCCGCGACACCGCACCACCGGCCCGGCCCGACCCGAGCTAGGTTCTCACCAGTAGGATAAGTATCGACTGCCGAGGAGATACGCACATGGACTGGGCAGGTCACTGTCAGGACGGCTTCTGAAAAGTAACAGGATTTAAGTGGAAAAAGAAAGAAACACGAGCTGAGGCCAAAAATAATACGTTTGGGGTTCCATTAGATTGTTCAGTTTACCAGATTGCAGTTGGAAAATTTGCATTTTTGTGGAAAAGACGCACTGATTACACTACACAATGTAGGAAAAATGTAAAGCTGGATGCATACTTTTCATCCTCATTTGCTGAGTATGGACTGATGTTATCGTAGATTGTCCGCTTAAGTGTACAACAAATTGTCACCGAGTTGAGACTTCTCTAGGAAATCTAAATGTATGACTGTTGCTCATTTTCAGGCGAGTGAAAAATTTTTATTCACTCCCTTTCCGGTATACGAGAAAGTCTTCACCTTTGTGGCTAGCGAAATGTTCATTCGTGCACTGAGATGAGTGAAAATAGAGATGGGTCTGATACAAGCAAAAAGGGTTCACGCAATATTTTAGGAGACAAGAACTGTTTAAGATTGTATTTTTTGTGGTTTTCTTGTATTGTCTGATATTGTTTAATATTTTGGATATTGTCTGGTTCGAGTGCTAAAATAAAACGATGAGGTTTCCACCCACTTTGTCCTCACTGAGGCTGGTTTTGCGATACTTTTAACCAAAAACTATGTAATAACTGGTGTTTTGCTATTCGCACGCCAAAGGGCATGATAACCAAAAAACGTGTGACAAAAGTATCAGGATGTAATGATAAAATCATCATTTATCGCAAAAATTCAGCTAAAGTTTCACAAATTGGATTTCAGTGCTGTATTACTGGCGTAATACTGCCGATATTTTGTCGTTAAACCGCGGCGTGGTACAGTGTAATACAATGTAATACCCCGTTAGTCGATTTGCGCAGTACCCCACGTTAATACGTTAATACCGAGTACGCAAAAATACCGAGTCTAAAAAAGGAAAGAATAAACTACTTGTCTGCGTGTGTGGGGCATTCGCTCACCTAGGTTTCCAACATCAGGTTCGGTGGGCTTTTCGGCATCCTTAGGGAAATTGAAGAGAATGAAGAAAGGTCAAGACCGGAGGTGGTCAACCCTGCTGGTGACCGGCTGGCCGCCGCCGGGCCGAGCGGATGTTGTCCCCGCTGTCCCCATGTTATAACGCCGCGGCCTGCTATTTTTACACGGCTCGGCAGCGGCAGCGGTGAGATAGTGGGATCCTTTGGCGAATCTCTGCTCTGAGCGATAACTTCCAGGAGTCTCCTCTTCTCGCCGGGTGGGCGACGGTCGCAACGCCGTGTCCTGTTCGGTTGACACCTTCACTCCACCACGCCACCCGCCTCACTCTCCCCCCTCCCCCCACCCCTCGCCTCTTCGCGCGCGCAACTTGTCCTGTTTTTGGGGGCGCGGGCGCGCGGGCCGTACGGTGGGCCCCACATGTGAGACGAGCAGACGAAATCAGGGGGACGAGCGGGACTCGTCCGGAGCCATTTCAAGAGCGACTGGGAGGGTGAGGGTGCGGTGGATGGGGCAAAAAGATGAACCGACAAGTCAGTACGTTTTCGGTGCGCCGCTCTGTCTCTCGCGCACTCGCCGACAGTCTTGGCTGCTGTCCCTCTCCCGTTGCCAGACTCGCTCGATGGTTGGTAGTGTTTCAGCTGGTGGCTGATCGTGATACTGCTACTTGGGACCTTGGAACCCGGAACCCTTTCCTCTCTACCCCTCACCTACTTCCGCCCCCTCCCCCAAACTCTCTCTCTCTCTCTCTCTCTCTCTCTCTCTCTCTCTCTCTCTCTCTCTCTCTCTCTCCCTCTCCCTCCCTCCCTCCCTCCTGCTTTCTTGGGTTGCACGATGAGACGCTCGTATTTAAGACAGTATATTTTCGCATAACTATTGTGCCAAACGCAATGCACATAATCTCAAATTTTGTCGCAGTTTTTTCACCTTCCTCCCCTCTTCTCTCTTGCCTTGACCTGAAAAGTGTCCCCCGTGGTGTCCCTACTTCACCACTATGCAGCAGACAGGCGCATGGCATTGCAAATGTGAGGTCCTTGCATGTATAGTTGACGAGTGCTTTTCGCGACACTTTGACGCAGCCCTGATTCAATTTTTTTTTCGCACGCGCTCTGCGCATTGTCTGCTAATGAGAGCCCCTGCGCCACGTGCAGTCTCGGCTGAGCTTGCAGTGCCCTGCTGGCCGCGCGCACCTGTCTTTTGGCATCCCCTTCAATTATCGTGTCATTCCCACCCCGATGTGGAATATTTTCAGCAGTATTAGAGTCAACAACGTTTGATTCCTTCAGAAAAAAAAGATATATATTGATGCATAGTGTTTGTTTTTCGTTCCTCTTCTGCGTGGCGAGTGTACCTTAAATTTATTTCAGTACTTTTATTCGCTTGGCCGGTTTATACAACAAAATTTATAATTTTTCAAAGGAGATCATATTTTGACAGCTTAAAAATCTAAACGCTTAACTTGAAAGTGGATGCCAAATTTCAACATCCAAGGAAGGGAAAAAATTTGTCTGTTTCTCCACTCTCTCACATTCAATGAGGTCAAAATGTGTCAACAAAAACAATTTTACCGGTACAAGGAGTACAACTTTCTTCAATTTTCAATTTTATTGGCATTTTTTTTGTATTTAGCTGCTTTGGCATGCAACAAATCAAGGCATTGCAAATCAAAAAAGAATAAGTTCTCGGGGTGTATGTAACACACAGAAGTCGAAGGCGGGCATTCTCGTAAAGTCTGCAAAGCGGGCGAAGTATTTCTATTTTTTTGTCTGCACCTTGCATTATTACGCCATTTCCTGCGCAGCAACCAGAAGGTGCCACTATAAGTAGTGTCGTTTGAAAAGTGGGTTAATAAGTGTCAAGAGTTTGGTTTTGCCTGGTCGGTGTCGGCCGCGAGCCGCGCTGCAAGTGCTAAAGAGTTCAGATCGTCGCCCACTCACCTGTCACTGTCACCTGTAATCACCCGTCCACTGCCCTCGCGCTTCTTGCTCCACCTGCAGCCGCCGCCGCTCCTGCGGTCGCTGCTGAAGCGTTATTGTCACAAGAAACGAGGATTCCAGGGCAAAGTCAATTAATTTGAAAGTCATAGGGAATATGACTAGAACTCAAGAGAAGAAAAAATAACAACATCGAAACATTCGAACGTTCCTTTTGATGGTCAAATAATAAGTACGTTTTTACCCCTCCTTCAGCCGGAATACTACGCAGGGGAAAAAATGAAATGAAAAAAAAGAAAAAGAAAATAATTTGTCTGGAAATAAGGGGAAATAGAAACCTTGCGGCAACTCTGTGCTACTGGTGCTAATGCTGATACTACTACTTCTCGCTGCTGCTCTTTCTTGCTGCAACCTCAGCTCACTTCGCTTTCCGGTCTGCGTTTTGCCGTTGGCATCGCTACTTGTCCCCCTCGTTAGACAATGCCCGAGAGTGGACCCGTGTGAGGCTGTCGCAGCCGACAACCTGATGGACTCAGACTCAGAGGCTGCACCTGCGGGGCTGCCGTTTTGCGCAAGGGAAGGGCGATCGGCAATTGAGATATCGATGTGGACGGTGGATGGAAAGTGACTGATCCAGTTCCACGGGTTCGCCACGTTTTTGTTCGTCTTATTGTTGCGTTGTTGCGAATTTGTTCAACTCTCCTATCTGTCTTCCCATATATCCTCTTACGTTTCCTTTGGAGTGTTTTATTTTTATTATTTTTTTCTTTATTTTTTTAAATTATTATCATCTTAACTATTGCAGCTGTAGGTGCAGAAAGCTGGAGCTTTGCAGTCTGCGAATTCTCATCCTCAGCCGCGGGCAGTTTGGCTCTCACGCGTTTTTCCGACCAATTAGAGACCGCGGCGTGTATGTAGTGCTCTTGGCTCTTATTCCCCCTGGCAGGGAGATAACAGCATTTCGACCCCCGTTCAGTTTATTTGCATAATGTTGCAAGAAGGCGCGTGTGTTTGGCTTGCGTTAGGGTTCTTGGCGGCGCGGCCGGGACCTGGGTCAGCCCCACAGGGGGACCAAGTTATGGGCGGAAGTATATTTGTGCGGTGGTAAGGGCAGCCGGCCGCCTGAACCGACTTCTTTTTGCACAGCCCTTCCAAGCGCAACGACATTGGGAGGGGGAGGGGGATTTAAACGAACGAATAGATATTTGCGTGTTCAACACGTGTTCTGCTCCCAATTTGTAAAACAACATCCGCTTGCCCGCCTTTTGCAGCAATTGAAGGAATTTCTTAAGATCTCTAGTTCCACATCTAGCAAAAAATATGACTAACAAGGCAGCCGCAAACTTAAAAGTGTTCATGAATGAAAGTTTTAAGTTTTGCATACTGCATGGTAGTACATTGTGCAGGAAAAGTGTTGGCTTTTCCTGGTGGTGGTGGTTGGTGGTGGTGGTGGTGGTGGTGGTGGTGGTGGTGGTGGTGGTGGTGGTGTGTGTGTGTGTGTGTGTGAGAGAGAGAGAGAGAGAGAGAGAGAGAGAGAGAGAGAGAGAGTGAGTGAGTACGCGCGCGCGCGCTGCAGCACGCTGCATTGATAAGATAGGCGGCCCTGTCCTTCGGCTAGCCGGCGCGTTGGGCTGCACTGCGCTGCTAGCGCTGTGATGTGGGCTTCGTCCCGTCTGCTCACGGGGAGTTGGCTGCTGGTCGCACCTCCCTTCGGAGGACGGTACTAATCATGGCGGTCAGCTCGAGCGTTCGCCCACCTTTGTGCGAAAGAGTAGTATATTTGCATTATCGCATCCTTCCCTCGAAGAAAAATTAACTCTCTCTGTATAATGCCACCCAACTTTAATTGATTCAATATTATCTCGACGTAAAGTGAGGATGATGGATCTTTGTAACGTCATCCATTGCACTTTGCAGGAATATTGAAAAATTCCCCTCTTGAAACGAAATTTATTTTTGTAAATATAAATTCCTTGAACCAATTTTGTTTCCCTTTTTTCTTCTTTCATTTTTCATGGAGAATATGGAGACAATCTATAGAATATGTGTTAATCACGCAAAAAAATAGATTCGCGCCTATCCAAAAGGAGAAAAAATAAATAAAAATAAAACTAGCGTATGAACTCCTTTTATTTCTGTATTGGCACAGCTAACTTTTTAGCTAAGATACTTATTTTCTAGCCACCCTGCTTTTTATTTTTCCGCTGTTGTAAGAGTTTTACCGAGGTGAAAATTTTTCACATCTAATTTCAGCTGCCCAGGGGCATAGGATGATAGCAGATAAACTATATCTTTACATTACTGAAGAGAAAATCTCGGAAAATCTTCCTAATATGAAGGAAATTTTCTTGACTCTAAAGTAGATATGTTTAGGCTCTCTTTGTATCTATTTTGGGGCGTTTTTTGCTTTTGCGGCCCTCATTCAATAATACGCCTTTCATCTCGTCGACACAGCCGACTGATTCAGAAGATCGCTCTCGTCTCTCCGTCCTTGTTGCACCTACAGCGGTGCCCTATGCTGGCCACGGTAGTGGTCCATGAGTGCGACGAGGACAGAGGTACGAAAGCGATCTTCGGAATCGCTCGGCAGCGGGCTGCGGGATCTGGAGAGGCGCTGAGCCGGTAGCTTGCACCCCCCCCCCCCCATCCCCAAGGAGCTGCCTCTAGTGCAACGTGGGTTCGAATCCCACCCAACCGTAGCACTCTCTTTGCAAAATAAATAAAAAATCTATCTGTAGCTCCGTGGGCCGCTACATGCGCAACATTCCTCTACGTGCGCCAGCAGAATTTGAAGTAGCGGCTTCATCGGCCGTTTTGCCGGGCATTCGAGTGTTTTCAAAACTCGCGCCGTGCCTTTTGCTTTCCGAAACGCAACGTCGATAGGAATATGCAGTTCTTTCACCCTCCCCCCACCCTCTTATCGGGATGCGAGTCGCTGCGAGTCTCATCGGCCAAATCCAGTCACGTCAGCGAGAAAATTTGAGTGGCACAGTGGGATCGTAAAGGCTTGGGCGAGCGGTCAGTGAACCGTCCCGGTGAGGATGCCGGCCGGCGGGCTGCTGCCGCACCAGTCACATATCGTATCATGCGTCTTGGTGTCGTCATTGATTTTCCTACGTCTTGTACTTTTTGTTACGAGTATTGTTTTGGCGGACTTCCCTTATGATACCATATACAATTTTGCGCTCAATCCAAGCCATTTCGTTTTCTTTCAACGAAAAACTGAAAGTCAACGAAATTGTAAGGACTGCCATGGAAAAATTTAGTTAACGGTTACATAAGGAGATATTTCAGACGCTGTGTCGTCTTGACTTGACTTGACAAACCGAGTCACAAATAAGGAGTATACCGGCCGAAGGGCGAAGCAGCATGACGTCTACGAAAGGAATCGTGGAAATTTTACAAAAATCGGTCTGTGACGTCATGGAATAATAGTGGAAAAATGCGGGGAGCTTAAATGTGGGAACTGTGTGTCAACACTTTTGATTTGACAGTGCTTTGTACAGATGACGTTTATTGGGCGTGTCTGGCCCGGTCCGGCTGCGAGGTTAGGTGGGTTCCGTCTGGCCACGTCTCGTCCCGTCCCGCCGCGTTGAGTACCTCGCCGCATTCTTTCGCACGCGACCCTTGCGGGCGGGAGCCTGCGTCGCCTGGCTGGGCAGGGCTGGGTCGGGTCCGGCTGGCATCTCTTTAGCGCCCGGCCCGGCCCAGCCCAGCCGCGGCCCGCTCGTCCGAGGCTGACGGGGCGGGGCGGTGCGCGGCGGTGCCGCATGCTGCCCAGGCGACTGATTCAGAAGATCGCTCTCATCTCCCCGTCCTTGTTGCACCTACAGCGGTGCCCTATGCTGGCCATGGTGGTGTTCCATGTGTGCGACGAGGAAAGAGGTATGAAGGCGATCTTCGGAATCGCTCGGCAGGCTCAGGTCTACTGGCCGCGCCTGCGTGCAGCTCACCTTCTAGGTGCTCCGACCGCACTGCTTAGTGATGAACTAGTTTTGTCTGTCCTCTGAGCATCGTAATCTTTGATTGTAAGGTAACCGTGGGGGAACCTCCATTCGCGGAGAGAAATCATAATAAGAACAGGATATTTCATTTCATATAAACGGGATCCAAAGAAGAAAAGTATTGCTTCCTGATTTGTTTCCTCCTTGACGCTGATTGGCTGACGCCGTCAAAGTTCTCGGACCGAGCGCCAGGTCTTCGACCACCCTTGTGGCGTGCCCGAGAACTTCGTTGGAGTAAGCCAATCGGCATCAAGGAGGAAACAATTCAGGAAGCAATACTTTTCTTGGTTGTATCCGGTTTTGAATGGAGTGAAATGCCCTACTTTTCCAGATGGGAAAAAGAAAAAAAAATATAGCCAGTATAGCTTATGCATTTGATCGTATGGCCTGAGCAAATAATGTAGCTGTAACAGCTCAGAAATTCACCCTCACAGCTTGTTCTTTTTCGCCAGAAAGATGTGATAGCTGTCACAACCTAAAATTAGGTAAGGCAGCTAGATTTTTAGCTAAGGCCAAACGATCTTATCCACTTTGGCTTTTGCCTAACTTTATTTTCGTGCATATACATTCTAGTACACGTGATATTTTAAAAAAAAATGAAAAATTAAACTGAAATCTTAAATGTTACCGCCTCTTAACCAAAAGGTAAATGTTCAAACTTTAACTTTTAACATGTAATTTATATTAGAATTTCGAACTCTGATTCCCAATTCTAAGGCTGAGGTACACGTGCTAAAATTGCTTCCCACTTCTTCTATGAAGTACACAGCAAGTAAGCAGCACTCGTGTAACAGTCTCACAATTGAGGTAACGGTGTGAGTGAGTAGACTAGTTTGCTCTGGTGCGTGCGAGTGTGTGCATCGAGCCGGTAGTCTGATTAGTCTGTTCTGTTGCAGAGTGCCGTATCGCGAGCCGAAGGTCACACCAGTGGTCGCCCGAGTCCGCCGGCAGCGCTAGAACGCCAGGTGAGAGCAATATATTGTTATATAAAAGAGGAGAAAAATAAAATGTCCGTGCGGGGCCTGTCCACTTTGGGACCGGTGCGGGCCGGGCGGCATGGCGGCGGCGCGGCGGTGCCCAATGCCGCTCTCCTCACCTGAGACACGCGGGGCCCGGGGGACCTTGAGGCGACACTAGCTGGACGCCTTCCGTGCCTACTCATCGGCCGATTTGTCCTCCTCTAGTAAAAGTAGATGTAGTGTTTACCCTGTGGATTACGTTTAACTTTCAGCGTGAGCAAGAGCGCTTTTTAGAAATCACTGTATAGCTTTGTAAAAAAAATAAAAAAATAAATTGCTCTGGATACTGAGTGTGCTGTGGCGCTCCGTACCACCTGTTTGGGGTGCGATTTATTGGGTGTACGGAGATTTGCCGTACCTGGCTATATCGTACCACCTAATTTTGAATGGGATAGTATGGGGGCGGGGTACGGAACGCTGTACCCAACTTCGTACCCAAAACGGAAATCAGCGGAGAAATATTAGCGGTAACTTTTCCGTTGATAACCAATTTTATATATATATATATATATATATATATATATATATATATATATATATATATACATAGGAGATGGAGTTGGAACAAAGGGACGGTCATGCCGTAGACTAAATAAACAGTATATTTCCATAAGGGTGACCGTGATATATATATATATATATATATATATATATATATATATATATATATATATATATATATATATATATATATTTTAGTGTGCTTACACTTGAATTGGAACTTGAACTTTATTATCACCCATGCGCCCTTTCTTCCTCTTTCCCTGATGGTGTGAATGTCTTTAAAGCGGGCTTTTGTGGTGGCCATCACAACAGTAGCAACTCTTAATGCCAAATTCGAAATAAATATTTTTTTTCATTAATCTAGTTTACGCGTTTAGCACTGCTGTCTATCTCTTGAATGAGGTCAAGTTTACGTTTGGCAAGCGCAAATCTATTGTTCGAATAAAGGGAGTGGCATGTGAGTGAGGCCACCTCCGTCGTGTTAGTGAGGTGAAGGAGGAGGATGTGGAATTAGGGAAATGAGCGCTTAACAGCAGTAGCGTGGCCGCCCTTCCCTCCTCTAGCTCATCAAGCCCTTAATCACGGCGGCGAGTTGGCTGCCCAAGAGTGCGTGAAATGCTATGGAAAACACGTGTATAGCGAGACGCTCACAATGCGAAGCATGTCGACGTCAGCAACTCTCGACGGGTGGGTTATATACGATAGTGTCACGTTAACAATATGCCAAAATATTTTTTTTCGTCTTTAAGGAAAAATAAATTACCGTTAAACGGTCGGGTATCTCAGCCTTGATCTCAGCACGACTGATTTGCGCCTCTCCGGTCCGGGCCGCATCGTCATTGAGGGATGATTCAGTGAAGCATTACAGCAATTGAGCTTTTTCATCGGTGTTGTAATTGGTTTCCGCTAAGTAAGGGTTTGAATGTAAACTTAAATTAACGCGCGAATGTATCGCTTGCACATGCGCATCTGTGTGGATACGATGAGATGCGTGTATGTGCGTGCTGCGAGGCACGCGCTGCCGCGCCGGCTGATACGTAGTATGACATGCTGTGAATTACATGTGTTGGATTGAGCGAGTTTACCGGGACCTGGGGGTATCTCATTAGTGGTCAGGTGTGTGCCAGCAACGCAGCCTAGTTTTGCTCCTTCCTCTGCCCCCCCCCCTCTCTCTCGCTCTCCCCCCACCCCCTTTCTCACCTCTCTCACCTACTACTATCCAACGACCCACCTCGATTACGTATAAAAGACTTCTCCCGAACACTATCCTCCGATTGTTAGACTGCTGTTGCTGGGAGTCGACTTGTCTAGTGCAACGTATAACTTTTACTTGCAAGCACGCACCTTCAACTGTAGCACAGTTGAGTTTGCCGTGTTGTCTAGTCTTCCTTTTCTCATACATCCCTAACATTCTCCTCTCCCGTTCTCTCCTCTCCCGTTCTCTTCTCTTCTCTTCTCTTCTCTTCTCTTCTCTTCTCTTCTCTTCTCTTCTCTTCTCTTCTCTTCTCTTCTCTTCTCTTCTCTTCTCACTCTTAGCACTCTCCAAGGTCAGGTCAGGAGCACTGCTGCTGGGTACGTTGCCCGACGCGCTGCCTAAAGTATCTCACTTTGGCTGACCTCGCACAATACGGCCCCTCCCCCCCAATGCCCTACCCGGTCCCCTCCTGCTTTTCCGATTCAAATTAGTCTGATAAGCAAAACGTTGTGTGCTTACAGCGAGTTTCTGAGCAGCAGCAGAGTGGCTTTTTCTTTTACATCTCATGCTCGCATGTGCACTTTGTGGCCACGGATTATCTGAATATCGATTACGCACCCCGCTGGGGTATTTGAACTGAGATAAGTGCACCCAAACAAAGACGTTGTGAATTCAAGTGCACCAACCGACAATTTTGTGTGTGTGGTTTTTATTTTTTTTCCTTTGGATAGTGTTTTAAATTTGCTAGAAGTGTGTCCTCACACTCAAGTGGGAAAAAAACAACATTTGGGCTGAGAACAATTTTGGCTGACTTTTAGATTTAAAAAGGTTCGGTTGACAGCCATGGCACTTAATTGAAGCGCTCTAAACTTTAAGGTTGAAACGAGAACTCGCTTTTATGCGGGTTTGACTACCTTGGATAGCTGCGCCGCGATCGCCAGAAACTCACACTCACTGCAACGGGCAGGGCGGGTCGGGGTGAACCTGGTGGGTTAGGCTGCGGCGCGCTGCAGCGTGGGCGGGATACTCTTTTCCCTTATCGTGCGTGTAAAGTGGAATGGGCGGGGTAGAGATGGGTAGGATATGTACAGTCGCTGCGAGTGTTCCGGCATAGCAACGCTAGTGCTGCCGATGAGTCTGGCGCGGTGCATGGTTATGGTTACGAGGGTTCGAGGTCGGCGTTAGCCGCATGGGGTTCGTTTGTCAGTACAGCGTTTGAAGGACGAGCGGTGTGCCCTACCCACATCTTGAGTGAAGGTTTATTCTATTTTCTTGAACCTGATCCCAAGTCAACGCTTGCCAGCGACATGTCTGCCAAGTTGTCATTTTCATACGTTATGCAGTGGCACTTTAAAAAGGTGACGGCGAAAGTTACTGTGTAAACCCGCCTGCTGAGGCGGCTTCGACGGTAATGCGAAGTGTTTGCACCAGATTTGCAAGATCGTTAGAGTTCTTTTAGAAAATTCGGCATTTCATTGACAGGAATGTGCGTAAATGCCAACTGGCAGGTAAAAGAGTTTCGATGAGTTATCACCGTAACCTACACCCAGAATACGGATCCGTTGAATCAACGGATTTGACGTTGAATTGGAATATTGACAATTTTACCTATGATCCGTAAAAATTTTCATATGACACCACATAATTTCCGTGACGGAAAAATTTCCTGGATTCCTATTTAATGTCATATCCGTTGATTCAACGGAATCGTTTTCTCGGTGTACGGTAAATATCTCAGGAATGTTTCACTTATGCAGTTAATTTAACCGTAAGCTTATTTTTGAAATTCAGCATTTATACGTAAGGGTTGCCTAGGCTTAGCATTGGGGGAAAAAATGAGAACAAGCGATATGGGCTAACATGCTGCACACTTTCTGCAGGCCAGCAGGGCCTTACGTCAGCCCACTGAGATAAAGCTGCATCTATATTGTGCGATAACCCTGCAAAAATAAATAGCAATCCGCACGACCATTTTCTATTGTTCGCAGAAACAGTATCGTATGTTGTAGCGCAAGTTTGATTAAATTGTAGTTCCTGCCTGACAAGCAGTGCGGTCAGCCACTTTTCTCGCACGGGATATTTACCATGTATTAGTGTGTGCAACCGTTGTCAACCGCACATGTACCTAACCATCAATGTATAATCTTCATCATCGCTTCACTTCTGAAGCCTCAGTGTCCCTCCCAACGGGCCCTCCCTGACATGCAAGCGCCGGTGTCGCTATCTTTACGCTTGTTCGAACACCCGTGATTCATATACATATATACAAGGCGTTTCCGCCCATCCGTATCAAATGGTGGACTGCATGCAATGAGTGGAGGGTAAAAAGGGGGGAGTGGGAGTGGTGGTGGGGCGGGAGGCTGCACCCCACCCCGCACCACTCGGAGCTGATCGCTTTAGACTGCCACTCTCTGACGAGACGTGCAAGTTTTGTGCAAAACATCACGCATATTTTGTGAGCGATGGCAACCTATTGCCTTGCATGTTACTCCATACATATATGTATAATACTGTTTTAAAAAAAACGTCCATGACGAGAGTCTATGACGATTTTCCCCCCATTATTTTCAGTTATACCCGTCAACTCGGTCAGGTTAGGCAGGCTCGTCCGCTGACCACGCACACTGATAATCCTTTTTTTTTTCGTTCCCCTCTGTCGGCGTCTGATGCACCTGCCATGCCCTGCCGCAGCGCTATCAGCAATGGGACAGGCTGGCCTGTACTGCACCCGCTGCTGCATCCGCGGCGAGTCACGTGGACGCGCTGCCGCGCCCCGCCAGGCCCGCGCGCCTCAATACTCCCGCGGCCGGTGAAGGTTGAGGTTAAGGTTGTCGTGCCTCAAGGTCACGGCTCCGCGCGCCTACAAGGTCAGGGTCATGATATAGAAAAGGTGCTTGCCTAGCGCCCGCGGAGGGCCCCGGTGCCGGGAGGAAATATATCTCTCCGCCATGCGTCTGTCCCCTAATCCCATTCAATGACGGTCGGGTGTATCTCAGCTGCGTCTGGGGTTGGGCCACGGGGTTCCTGCAGGTGGAGCGGGGGGCGGTATGGTCTGACTAGGGCGGCCGTTGCTATCTGCACTTAGCGACAGGTTCAAGGGGCTTAGAGGGGAATGACACGGGTACAGTATTTGAATGGTGTCTGTGGCGCATTGTCTGCGAGAACACGTGGCTCTGCATGCATAGAGCGCTGGTGATAGCATGAGCTTTAGTAGCAATAGCTGTAGCCGTGGTACTTGCCTCTAGTAGCTCTAGCTCACCATCTCCTATCTTTTGTTCTAATTGTTTCATCCGAAGAGGACGCACGTGGCGGAGACAAAGCAATGACATATAAAATGATCTTGAGATTCGCCAGTAAGCTGAAATCCCTGAAAGTGAGGGAACACATCTAAGAGCGAAAAAGTTGCCTTGTTCTTTAGGAATTTCACACATTTGAATTAAGTGACAACTGTACGAACGAAAATTTAACCACCTCCAACTTAGCAATATTGTCAAGCTTGAGTACCTAATGCAACTGCTAAAAAGGCGTAACTGTACGCTTGAATGAAGAGTTACGCTTGCAGACGTTACTCTTGCAATGAAGCTTAAGATAGAAATTCTCCCATACATTCAGATATGACAAATGGGAGCGGATAGACCTGTTTTGCTTGATTTCAAGAGTAATCTCAGTGCGCTAGAAAAAGGGCGTAAGGCTACGCCTCAGTTAGTTTTAACTGTGAAATGGATTTACGTACGTTCATATTAGTTGCTGTGACTTGGTTTCGTTGCAGAGGGAACATGCGGTGGCGGAGTGCACGCTGAATTTTTATGCACAACGTTTTTACGTCAGGCAGTATGTCAACCGTAAACGTGCGTTAAATTAAACTGATCTTTGATTGTGATGTGTACTTCCAGAAATTCTTACAAATTATTCGTAATTATGTAAGAAATTTTCCCTAAGCTTGTTTATGTGCAGCGATTTACCTAAGATATCTATTTTTTTTTTAAAAAAAACTACACTCAAATTCATGATGTGAATTTGAGTTGTTTCTCTTTCGTGCGTTTAAGGGTAAAGTCCCGCGGTCTCGTACTTTGTCATCCGCTGCTGTGAACAGGCCTTTTCATTTTGCCCCCTTGAATCTTTTCTTTGCATCGCTCGGCTCCTCTGCCGCTGCTCCCTCACGATACATTCTGCTACTTGCGCTACTGTACTTTCCCTCCCTCTCCCCCGACCCTTCATCTTTACTGCTGGTTCCCCCTTCCACTCTACACTCTCGTGCTCTGTACACATGCGCACTGCCCGGCGACTGCAAGTTGTTGCAGTTGTGGTGGCCTTGCCACGTGTAACCCTGTCTCGCGGCGTATGTCTGTGTGTGTGATGTGTGTGTGTGAGAGTGTGTGTGTGTGTATGAATGCGCGCGCAGAGGGGGGAGGGGGGGGGAGCGAGGCGGGGTTAGGATAGCACTGCAGAGGAAAGAAGTGGGTGAGCTAAGTAGCGAAACTTAGCCGGGACGACGTAAGAGACTGATGTGATTCTTTTTCGGTCCCCTGAGGTGACAGTTACAAGACTGACGTTGTAAGAAACGGCACCGAATATTTTTGATATCAGTTAGTTACTGTTTTTTCTCGTTCATACTTTGAAATAGACGTTTGTGTTGAGATGCCCCCCTCCCTCCCAAAATCTTGGTGCCACACTTACCGTGGCAAAAAACGAGGGGCGGCCAACTTGAAAAAAACGTGTACACAGAAATACCTGTGTATTTCTAGAAATACACTAAAAATACAAGGAAATAATCTACAATACACACAAATACATAGAAATACTCAACAAAAATACGAGAAAAATACCGAAAAATACATGAGAAATACAAGAAATACGAGGCAAAGTGTACACAGAAATACATGAGTTAGCCGCCCCTCAGCAAAAAAGGGCAACAACCAAGTGAAATTGCAGTATCATTTTTGTACGAAGAAGTATCCTTTTTGATAAGAAGAAATGAAGAGAAATACGGCCACTGACTTTTTTGCTCTAGCATCGGAACCAAAAGAGACCAACGAATTCAACGCCACACGGCGTGTACAAGCAGATTTCTTCAAACACTACAGAACCTTAGCATTCCTTGATGGTTAACTGGCACAAAGGAAATTATAGATAACAGCGTACAGTTCTGTGAAGTTAAAGCGAAAGCAACGCATTTTCAAAGTGCAGCTTCATTGTAGGTTTGCGATGACTGTCCTAGCCGGCAGCGTTTGCAGACGAGCCAGACCTGTCTAGCGCGGTAGGGTACCACGGGCAGCTATTTAAACAGACGGTACGTATCCTCCGGTATACCCTCCGGACCATACGGCCTTAACTGCACGCTGCACCAGGCTGATGTGTGTGGGGGGAGGCGGAGGGAGGGGGAGGGGGGGCGAAGAGAGAGAGAGAGAGAGAGAGAGAGAGAGAGAGAGAGAGAGAGAGAGAGAAGGAGAGAGAAGGAGAGAAGGGGAATGGCGCGGAATGTTGCGAATATTTTTTTCTCCATCTGTTATAAGAATAATTAAGTTAAAACTTACGCGCAATAATGCACACATTTTTCTATGTAAATGGACTGGTAAAACAAATGTGCAATTATTGATCCCTCACATGTAGGCTCGTTCAATGCAGAATTTTGAACTGAAATGAAAATGTTCGGTCAGGAAATAAATCGAGAAAAAAAATGATATTTAATGGCTGATATAAATAGCATATAGCGCCTAGAGGGTAGGGTGTTATATCCTACCTTTGTTTTTCCAGTGCAGATATATATGGCTCAGGCCGAGCAAGGTTCATCTCGTCCTGTTGCACCCTAGGCACCGGACCATCGCCTGGAAAGGTCGCCGTTTCGAGTCCCGGCGGCGACGGCGCGCTGTCACTTGTGATCACAAAACTATTCGATCGCCAAGGTTGTCTTACCGGCTTTTACTCTCAGTGCCAATGTATCTTCACTTATTGAATCAGCGGCGAGAAAGCGTTGTCAGTGAATTTATTTTATTTCGTGTTGCCCATGTACGGATTTTTTTCTATTCTCCACCTTTGTTGTTGTTGTAATTTGCGATTGACTGCGGAGCCTCAGTGTTGCGTAATATGACTATGAATAAGTTGGCGGCATTCATTTTCCGGATGAGACATTCACGTCTTCAGGACCCCACGCTGCAAGGCACGTGATGTGACGGGCGCAGTTTACTCCTAGGAAAAGAAAAAAGAAATTTTTAAACGTATGTAAGTTTTTTTTTTTGTTATTTTTTTTAGAGCGTAATACCTCTCTGACTTGGTGCGTACGAATAAAGTTGGAGTTCAGGGAGTGTTAGATATTTTGAGTAAGGACAACACTATTCTCTGACATGAGAAACTCTTTGCGCCTTTAGCCTGCGTCAGCAGCATTCCTCCGATCCACTGTGAGTTAGTGTCTGTTCACATCTTACTTTCGTTTCTAATTCTGAAAAATTCCTTGAAAATATTATATCTCTGCCTGGTCAAGTTTACTAATCGAAATTCACTTATTTACAAGTATGTGACTTGGCTTTTCAGTGTAGTGCAGGCCGGCGGGCTGAGGTGCATGAAACGGCCTGTTGGACAATGTTGTCTGCCACTGTGTGTCGCGTGGCGTGGCGGAGTACTTGCTGCACGCACGCCGCCGCACTGACATGACAGTGTGCGCAATATCTCAATATATCAGATTGCATGCTGCACTCTTTTTTTCTTTGTCATTTTTAGTTTTTCAAATATGCCACTCAATCTCTATATGATTTCCACTGCACTTTCAATGGGAACGGACAATTGTTGGTCCAAATAAAGAACGCGATTTTGTGCACATTCGTCACCTCGCAAAATAGTGTCAGGTTTGCAGGTAAAGTTTCTACGTGGTAAAGTTTTAAAAGAACAATGACGAATAGCAAAATTTCAAGCAGTACGTTTTGAATTAAAATTTGATCTCGAGGAAAAAAAAGAGGGGGGGGGATTGTCGTAATTTTACAATTATAGTAAATTGGTATTAACAAAACTCATCTTAAATTATTATATACAAAAAATCCCGTAAATCATTTTTTTTTACAAAACCTACCATAAATAATTATTTACAACACATATCCTACAGAACTGTCAGAACGGACAGAACTGTCCTTTAACATAAAATGTGTGGAGGAAGAAATATTTCTTTTTCATGCATTTTGCTAATTAAGATATTTTACGACAAAAATTTTCCAAAGCACAATTACCCTGGGCTGTGATTAAAGAGGTTGTGTCTCCGCCGCCTGCCACGGCACGCCACGCTGCTCCGAGCGCGTGACCGCGTCTGACTGTGCACCGCCTGGCGTGCAGCGCTGGTGCATCATTGTACCACAAAGTCTTTTGAAAAAGACGAGGGGCTTCGTGTCTCTTTTTACCCAAAGCATGGATGTGTTTCTAGTGTACATCATTGTACCACAAAGTCTTTTGAAAAAGACGAGAGGCTTCGTGTCTCTTTTTACCCAAAGCATGGATGTGTTTCTAGTGTACATATATGTGTATCTGTGTGAATGTGTGTGTGTTTTTCTTGTGTAGCCTCGGTGTGCTTACGAGGTGCATGCGGCAAATTGGCCTCTCACTAACGTTGTTGGTGACACGTTATAGCGTTGACATTGCGGTACGCCGTGCTCCGCGCGAATAACCTTCCCTGACCCGCTCAACGCATTTCGACTTACCACTGATATATAATTGGGCGCAGCCCAAGTGGAAGTTTCCGCGTCGTTTGTGGTAGCCTAGGAAAAATGATCTCCGTCGGAAAATTTATGTCAAGTTTAATCCGAAAGTTTGGTATAATTTCCCAGAAGAGTCCATAAAAGTAGTGTTTATGTTCAGAAAAACTTACAGAAACTATGAAATTGGGTTGGAATTCGCTGGAAACCTGTCTGTGCCTTGTAACAGTATGTTTAGTACCAAGATTTAATAATTTTGAACGTGAAAGATAGTATTATTTTTGGTCGTCAAGCCCTAAAAGCGACAAAAGTTGGTACGTGGCAACTACAAAAAAAAACAAACGCAGCATCCGTCGCATAAAATGTACTCTTGTAGTCAGATATTCCTATCTGATTCACTGAAAAATAAAAAGTTCTTCGAAGTAACTATGAAAATCGATTATACAGTGATGTAGCAGTGTGTACTTTCGGGGTAAGTTATCGACGCGTGCTGCATGCGCACAGTAAAAAGGAATCAGTCCTCAGAACTAACAAATACGCTGATTTGGGGATAGATTATCCCGAGTTCACTGTGGCACCTAAGAGTTGGCTGTCGTAGTCAAGAGCTAGTTCCTAGTTGCCACAGTCAAGAGTTAGTTGCCACAGCAAAGCTGTCGCCAGCAGACAACCGGTCTCTTCTGAGAGCGAAACACCCCATTAGTGGTCAGAACAAACCGGCGACAACATCGCCGTGGCAACTAATTCTTGAATGTGGCAGCAAACTCTTAGCTGCCACAGCAAATTACTTGTCTATCCCAAAATTAGCTGATTTACTAGCCCTGACAACTATTTTTTTTCCATGGTGGGCTAGGCTACGGAGTAGGGAGGAGGAGGCGCCGGCGGCGGCCAGACCGGGGCACTTTTAGTGGATTAGTGTGGCCGCGGCGCTCACCTGGAAGTTCTTAAAACTTTCAAACTCCTTTCGACTCCTCGCCACGGCAGCGCTTCTCCGAGCGGCATGGCACGGCGCGCGTAGTGCAGCCGCGGTCACTGCTTGGAGAAGATCTGAGTGAGCCAAGGAGAGATAGGGGACGGATATAAGTTCTCCTAAAGTCATCCTGAAGGCCTGAAGGCTATACCGACAAAGCTCTCTGTGAACCCAGGTGTGCGAATGTCCAACTCTTGATTATGTGTAAATTCTCTTTGCTTACGCACGGTAAAGATAGTTTCTTGTATTTCAAGATCTGTCATGGATGTCCATTGGTATTCTCCATAAGATCCAAGAAAGATCTTGAAATACAAGAAACTATTTTTACCGTGCGTGCCTGTATGATTTTTATTTATTTATTTAGTATAGAAATCCATGACACCTCTACCAATGGGTAGCATTACGTATGAGGTCAAAATACATATTGCAGCTGGTTCAATTCCCTGCGTTAAGCTTTTCGGCGGGTGTGTACGCACGCCTTTCTGGCCTGTTGCAATATCAAGTGCGTAACTCGGTGTAAAACACGGAAAGTGTTTGTAGAGCGTTATCGTCTGCTGCGCCGCGGCGCGTCAAAAAGACATCCCTGCGCCGTACAAAGCGGTAGTGAGCCGTGCGGGAAAAGTAACAACCGCCAGGGCGGGCCCTTAACTGGCCGCTAACCGCGCCCCTGCCGGCGCCGCCCCGCCCCACCCCGCCCCGCCCCGCCCCGCCCCGCCCCGCCCCGCCCCGCCCGCTGGCTCAACCCCTCTGCGCCTTCGTGCATCACTGCACCACGGACTGGCTGTTTCATTAGGCCCTAAAGGTGGCGGCTGGGGGGACTGCTGCCCCGGGCGTGGCGCGTTGCGCGGTGGCGGGAGAGTGTTGAGGTCAACTGCCCGCCGCGGTGTAAAGCAAACGGGCGACTAGACGCGGCCGGAATGGCGTTGGCGCTGCTCGTACAGGTGACGCTGTGCGGCGTTGCGACCGCACTGGAAACCGAGGGGTCACTCATATAAAACTTGTACAATGATTTTTTTGATTTTTTGATTTTTTTGATTTTTGATTTTGATTTTTCTTTTGATTTTTCCCGAGATAAAAAAAATTATATGTTACTTTTTAAAAAAATTGTGTTTTTCTTGTTTTGTTTCCATTTTCTCAGTTTTCGGTTCATTAGTTCTCTATTTTTCGGATTTTTATGCAACTTTCTACTTGATTTTATTTTGATTTTTTTGATTTTTTTTTTGATTTTTTAAATGATTTTTTGGGGGCTGTACAATGATTTTTCGAAGTGACCCCTCCCTCGCTGGAAACCCAAGGGTTCAATTTGTCAGCCCTCAGTTTACAAAATTACTGGAGTAATTCGCTCTTAGCCTGTCTAGGTGTGCGAATGGAAATTATTCACACACGTATACAGGACTGTCATTCACACACGTACTGGTGTGCGACATTCGCACACACAGGGGTTCCAGTGCAGGATTGCACGGCCGAGGAAGGTTAGTATGAACTTTTCTTTTTATTCCTTTTCAAGGTGCAAACCACCGTCAAAAGAAAAAGTGAAAAAAAAGAAGAAAAAGACACATATGCTATTCAGACACTGAAGTGAAGTTTTCCAATTAATGGCAAATCACAGGAAAAATAATCTCTGTCCACAGCACTTAAAAACATTCTTGGGTGGAGGAAATGCAGTGTGTAAAATCTTTTATTGTAGAAAAAAATTCCCCTCCTAGCGCAGAAATGTCATTTTGAATCTGATTCAACTCGAATTGCGCTTAACTCAGAAACTTATTCAACTGGCGTAAGTTGTATCTGATCGAACGCTTTTCACATATGCAGTCTCAATGAATGAGAAATTTGGGAATTTTCATAGAATCCAAATTTGGAGTTCCCAAATTCCCGCCAGTGATTTAAGAGGCGCAACGAAACGTGCTCTAAGTAGCGACGCGACGAGTAGGTGTGTTATTGGGTGATCTCCCCCTTTCCGCTCCTGCTTCTCTCGTGTGCATGCGATGCAGTGGGGCTGACAAAGTCACGAGTAGGAGAATAACACATGCAGTAACAAAGTCTATCCCACAACGATTTACACGCCTAATGACAACGCGCACGGATGGATGTGGAAGGGGACAAGGAAAAAAAAATGGAGAGTAAAAAGGCTGTAGTAAAACAGAGGTGGGAGAGGGAATGTGAATGAAAGGGAGGGACAGAGAGAGAGAAAGAGAGAGAAGCTGCGAGGGGGAAAAAATAAGGCTGGAACTTATCTGGGGACGCACAGGGCCCACAGCTGTATGTTTTAGTTATGTATGGCAAAATCCGAAACGCCCACATTATTCAATGTGGTCTAAAAAGGCTTCGCGTGCGCATACCAGGCCTAAAATTAGAATTCGTCGAGTAAATATTTTATTCGCATTGTGACATGAATATTTGACATTTTTAAATTGCACCCAAAGGATTCTGAAAATACTCTCAGCAGGTCAAAATACTCGTACAATTGCCTACTTTTTTAAAAATGTATGGTTTGTGAGGTCGGTGATTTCGAATCTGAAACTGGTTCTTTACCTTGGAATCAAATTTAGACTCAAATTGCAAGGGTTGCAAGCTTCAGTCAGAGGCCCCGATTCGTCCCGCCACGCTCCGCCACGCACCCTGCTGTGCGGGGGCGGGCCATACATGTGACACCCGAGCCGGGTTGCGAGCCTCGAGCCGGGCGGCCCCCCTGCCGCGCCCCCGACCCGAACCTTTTCTTTCTGTGCGTTCCTCCCCCCGTACCCCTCATCTGTGTGCACGACCAGGGCTGGAGGGGAGGGCGCGCTGGGCTCGTAGGAGCACACAGCTGTAAGGGGCCACTTCCCCTCCAGCCTTGGTGTGCACGACAAAATGTCGGCACGCACAGACATCAAGATCTCCGCTATAGGCTTCGCGTCTTGCGCTTTAGCGCACGCGAAGCCTAATAACGTCGGCCTTTTACGCTACTATCTCTGTCTCTCTCACTCCGACTCTCGGCACGCGAAGGAAGTCAGCGAACACGACATAATTAGTGCAGCGCAAACCGGCCTCGTCCTTACCTTCTGCTTATTGTGCGCCGAGGGATTGCAAAACCGGGGAAACGAAAAGAAGACACAAGCGAAAGTTTGTGTATGTTTTTTTTTAAAACTATTTTTTTACTATGAACGTGTTTCATTTTTTTCCCTCTCCTCGGCTTGTCCCTTCCCTCGCCTCGCCCTTAGCATGTGTTGTTAGCGACCTTCTTGTTGTGGGAGGGAGACGGCCACCTGTTCAGGCGGCGTGGAGCGGCGTGGTCTTTTGGGAGTCGTTTAGCAGCCTATGCTGACACTCCCCCCCCCCCCCCTGGTGGGGTTATCAATACAACAGAGTGTGACATGGTAGGTGAAGGAGGGGACGGGGGAAGGAGGAGGAATAAGGGCGAACCAGCGGTATCGTCTGCTCCAAAAAAGAGTGTTCTTGTATCATGATCAATATACTTGAATCAAGTCCCCGAGACTAGAAAAAATCAAGTACATGATTTTTTAGGTGCACAGTTGAAATCCATGTCATATTTGAATATTATCATGGGGAAAGCCCTAATTTCGGTCTTGTACATTGTGAACAGTACTATAAAATAATCGTATCTCGGCTGCCTTTGGAGATATTGAAAATCTGTAAAATGTAAAATTGACACTTTGAAGTACCATTTGGCACGAAGTCGGTCAAATCTCCTCTAATTTCTCTCTCTCTCTCTCTCTCTCTCTCTCTCTCTCTCTCTCTCTCTCTCTCTCTCTCTCTCTCTCTCTCTCTCTCTCTCTCTCTCTCTCTCTCTCTCTCCTCTCTCTCTCTCTCTCTCACTCACGGGCGTAAGCAATAGAGGCGCCAAACTAAGTGTACGCATAATTACTCGAATGAGTGGGCTCGACAACGCGGTTCCAGCAGCCTAAAGGTTCGCGGATGTGCCTACCCGCTCCCTTGGGTAGGCAGACCCGCAATACCGAGCGTTCTGAAAACGCCTGGTACACGCGTGCCTCTGAGTCACGCCTGTCCGCGGGCCACGGCGTAAGCCCCGCGCGCCCCGCGCGCCGGGCCGCCTGTGAAAGACCATGGTAGACTTCTGCCAGACGGAGCCCTGTAGGGGCGGAAGGCGTACGGGCTGGGGGATGGGCAGTGCACTGGTCGGCACCAGCCGCCCCGCCCCGCCCCGCCCCGCCCCGCCCCGCCCCGCCCCGCCCCGCCTTTAGCAGACACGACCTCTTGCGGCCGAGCCCGGCCGGCCCGTCCCGGTCCGCTCTGGCACGTCATTTACCAAGTTTTTGTCCAAACAGACAGCGGCAGCAGACAGTGGTGGCAGTAGCAGCCGGAGCGCACATTAGGAGAGAGAGAGAGAGATAGAGAGAGAGAGAGAGAGGTGAGGGAGGGATGGCGGGCAGCAAGTGTGCTGCGGAAAATAGAACGTTGTATACTGTACTGAGGCATCACCCCCGCCCCGACCGAACGCGAGTGGCTACGACTCCCCCGCTCTGCCCTGCCCCGCCCCGCCCAGCCCCGCCCTGCCCTGCCCCACCTCGCGCCGCCCCGCTCCTGGGCTGCGGGCTGCGGGGCGGCCCGAGCGCGCGCGGGTATCGAGACCGAGTACCGCACCGAACCGGCCGTACCGCCCGAGTACAGTCTGGTAAGTTACGAGGCTTTTACCCGCGCGGCAGGATTCGGCGGCCCCAACAGCCAAGGTCGTGCGAAAGCAGAGCAGCAGGGCTGCAATGTGAAATATCTCGGATCATCTACATTTTCATTTCACTCTAGCTGCCGCTGGCGCGTGCAATCCTACTCCTGCGGACATGTCTCGTGACAATCTTCATATCTCTTTTTTCGTACCGTTCCTTTCCGACATCTGCGACGGGCAACACAGCAAACTAAAATGTGTGTATATGTTATTGCGTGAATATGTGTGTGAATATCTCCGTCGCCTCTCTTGTACGACCAAAGAAAGGATCACCACTGTGCAAGTGTACGATTTGAAATTCCCACGCGTTCAAGTGTGCGATATTTACACACTTATTTTTCGAGTGAGAGTAACAACCTCGTTTGTCGAGACGAGTTTATAGAGAGAACGAGAGAGACGGAGAGAGATGGGGGGGAGGTGCTCTGGAGATGGGAATAGGGGAAACGGATGACATTGTGTGATATGTGACAGATAAACATGTTTAAAGTGTTGTGCTGTAGTGCTGTTCAAGCCGCCATGCTGCATGATAAGGGCTCTACTGCTAAGGCTGCCAAAGTTGTGGGAATTTGTAAGCCTCCGCTGCTGCCTTTTTACAATTCAAGACGCGAATGGCCTTTTCTTGACGTCATAATATCCTACTTTGACTTACGTTTAGTTGCATTTATCATCTCACGAGCGCCCGCGAGAGAGGTTATCAATTCGTCGATTCTACAAAACCAGTCCTCTTGAACACTGTGAAAAATACTCGTAAGGATTACGGGAAAATTTTCTATGATAAATTGTAAATTTACAAGCATTCCCTATCGACTTGGAATCGACCGACGAGCAAGAATGGCTATCGTTAATTTGCGACATATTTTTTAAATCAAAATTACAAAAAATGTCGTAAATTTACGAGGATATTTTTCACAGTGAACTTGGAGACAAGGCTCCTTACTGTGGCTCGCCGCGTCACAAACTGCAACGCGCACCTGTTGAAGAGAGTACATAGGAGGCCGGTGCTGAGAAGAGGAGTGAGAGGAGAGAGGAAGAGTCGTCGGGCATAGCAGTCCCGGCCCGGCTGCTGGGCTTAGCCTGAGATGGGTCAGCAGGGCCCAGGAGAGGGGGAGGGGGGCTTCAGGTTGCCTATACTAACAGGGATTTTGACGCGCAATTTGCGTACAGTCCAGGCGGCTATCTGCTGACGGGTGGACCCTGGCAGGTCCTCCGGTCGCAATCTATAGCCTTCAGCTCAGTGGGGTGCGTCGACAATATCGGCCACGGATAGGGTATGCGCACAAGTTTTTGTGAGGTTCCTCCCTCCGGGTCTCTTTGTCGACCTGTTCGACTTCCGGAGCGTTCAGGCGGGTGCGGTGGCCGCACGAGATGGACTGGCTGGGTCTGCCTTTGTCGCACACACCAAACCTTTAAGGGTTTTTTGTGCTTAGTTATGCAGAATTACGTGCAGCCATAGTTCTGTACATCGCTCTGTGCATAATTATGCACACAATAGTGCATTCGCGTATGCACAAATGCACACAAAATCAACATAGTCATGTATAAAGTTTGTGCATAACTCTGGTTGCACGCAGTCCTGCAGCCCTGCTGCCATACTGTTGCCATACTGTTTTGGGAAGGGTGGTCTCTATGCCGCTGCGCCTCTCTCATCGCTCCTATTCGCCTGCCAGAGCTCATTGAGCTCATTTAGTCAGGCGACTGATTTCACGCCCATATGAGTGGACGGTAGTGGTAGTGGTCAGTCCACGTCAGCCGGCGGTTCAGCGCGTGCGGAGGGTGGCTTACCTGACCAGCAGTGCAACAGCGCAGCCACGTAAGAGGATCGTAAAATAATGGTGTTTCTTATAGTCAGGGGTTTGCTTGCTTGCTCATAAGTACGGTGAGCAGAGTTTCAAGAGGGTGCTAAATGAGCTTTCCTCAGTTTGTCTATCCAGAAACCAAAATGACGGTCCGCATCACTGATGCAGTTTGCTCAGAAATAGCGCTGGTATATACCTGATTCGAAAACTAGATTCCAATCTTTCACGGTACCTCCGAGCTGAACATACCTGACAACGTTTTTTGTTACGTAGGCGGTTTTTCAACTCAAAGTGCACGCCGTTCGGTAGCGATAAGTCCGTTCGGGACCGCACCAGTCCTATCTTAAACACGACTCTTCCACCTTTCATTCGACGCTCCAAAAGCCAAAATTGGTGAATTTCTTTTGGATTTACGCGCTCCTGAAACCAAAGACTAATTTCTGTCCAACATTAAGGGTTCATGTCTGAAATGTAGGACACTGACTGTGTACGTAAGCACGCAATATTTTCTTTTCTCCCAACAGGGAATAATTATCCCCTCAGGACCCCTCCACTCCCCCCTCCCCCACGCACCTTGCAGTGGAATGCATGCGCTTTAGTACACGTAATACTCGTCACTCAGGAGGGTCGAGCGAGACTGCTCTGCAGTCCGGCGCGGGTCGGAGAGGCGGGCGGTCAGCTTTCAAGCGTCGGATTTCTCGTCCCCATCTCTCTCTCTCTCGCCCCGCCCCACCCGCCTGCTGAACATGTTGAGACTACTTGGGCCTACAATGTGATAACACGGCGACGCGTGAGCCGGTGACGGGCCCAGACGGGGCTACCCATGAGGGCTGCTGCTGTATGGCCCTCCTGCTCCGCCCTGAACTACTCGGCTCGCACTCTTCGGAAAATATATTTAAAGTCGACTATTCGGTAACATTTTTACGGTGTAAAAAAAATTGTACAACACAAATAAAGAAATGTGTATTGGATTGTGAAACCGGTCCTTAGCCAGGATGAGAAAATCTGCAACCGTCTTCGTGCAGATCGTCTCCTTGTTTTAAAATCTTGCCCTTGGCCGACCTTTCGACGCGCGCGTGGTGCGGCGTGCACTGCAGCTCGTGTTAGGCCCTACCTTCCAACTCGCCTGCAGCACCCGCGCCTTAGAGTCTCTTTGGCGGGGCGTGGGTGGGGCGGGGCCGGGAACCCTTTAGACTCCTCTGCACTGCATGCTGCTGTGTGTGTCTTATCAGGACAGTCCATACGGATTCATCAAACGAAACAAGGGCTCTATCTCGTTTCTTAGCGTTTCTTAACAGAAATTGAGGGGGACGGGTTGACGAGTAGACAGGTTAACCAGACGGCATTCTGCAGACGCAAAGTCCATCAACTTTAATTTGGGGCAGCTACCTCTTAATAAAAACCTAAAATCGAAATTCTAGCTCCTTAGCCGCATACCTACATGCGGCTATGAAGCTAGAAATTCAATTTTCCTCAACGTAAAAGCTAGCGACTGCCTACAAAATCCCGTCTGGATGAATTGCCTATAGGTTTCGCGAAAATAAGGTTCTAGAGATTTAAGCCAGTCTGAAAAGGCGTGTGAGAAAGCAGCAGATAACTTCAGAACCAAGCGTCGCAGCCGAAAAACCGAGTTCACTGCAAGAAAGTGACTAAGAAACTAAATAGTTTTTGAAACATTTTGAAATTAATTGTATAAGTTTTAAAGAAAAGGTGCTTGGCCTTTCCAAAAATTTACTTTGCTGTACCTTTTATATTGGGAACGATCAACCACAGAAAGTATTTTATGTTGCGTTTGGGTGATATCGCGTTGGCGTGCTTATCCTGAAATATAACAGAAAAAAATGGCCTACTGATGGGATTTAAATGGAATGTTCGTATTGTGAGTATTGGCCAGCAGCGCGGTGTAGCTGTGCAGCTCGAGAGTACACTCACGGGGATCGGTCCATCGCAGCTTCCCCCCCCCCCTGCTCTCACCCCGCGGCTACTTAGATCCGCCCCTCTCGCGTAAATTCTTTGCGGAAACTATGTGAGTAAAAATAGGTGGTGGTAGTGATGCTGGCGCGCACGTGTGTGGGCACGAGGCACGCGGCGCCCGACAGTCATACGCTCTCGATGGCGGGGCGGGGCGGGGCGGGGCGGTCCAATTAGAATCAAAAGAGTTGACAAATTGTGACGGGGGAGACGTAGAAGGTTGTCACACGGTGGAATAACTCCGCTGTAACGTATGCGCGCGTTATTGAGTAGGTGAGAACAGACGTCGCGGTCAGGTCAAGCACGTGCAGTTCATTCATTGCTGCTTTGGTTTTGTTCATTGAAAAACTACACTGTAAAAAATAGTTGTCAGGAGACAAGAGGTTGCACGTCGAGCACCTTGTTCTCGAACAAAGGAGTTGTTTTTAGTATTACACTTAAAAATATCCGAATGTTCTTACCATATGGCCCCATACAAAAAACTGATGTGTATGGAACGGTATGGATGTGTTGTAACGTGACAACAAAATTGTTGTTAACTTTTTAACTAACACATTTTGTCGTAGAACAGTGAAGTTTGTAATTAAGAACCTTTCTGCGCAGTAATGAGACCAAAACACTATTTTTTGAAAAAAAGAAATTTTTTGAACTCTTGACCTTTGACAAAAAGTTTGTTTTTTAACAACAAATGTTGTTTAATAAGTTAACAACACTTTTGCTGTTAATCAACAACAAAAAAATTTACAGTGTATTTGCTGTCATTGCTATAATTTTTCTATTAAGAATGACCTGTGTATTGCATTGAAGACGATGCATGTTTCTTGCAATTTTATGTTTTCTTTGATCGGTTTTTCTTGTATATATCAATGCATTTCCGCGTAGTGTTGGATTTTTGGGTCCTCCTATTTTATGTTTACTGCTTTAAAAAAAAATCATCAAATTGTCATTTTCATTATATTTCCCTTTCAATGTAATAAAATATTCATTACCTTTTCGCAAAGAAAATTATAAGCACGTGTCATTAAATCAAAGTCTCAAAATTTGGGAAAAGGTCTCTTGGAGTTTGAACTCTTACTGTGCTGCACCTTGCACTCATTGATTTATAAGTCAGAAATACTTTGTATCTATTGCCTCATGTGGAGTCAAACATCCGATCTCTGTGTGATGAATCATCGCCATTGACCACATGGCCACGAGGATTACCTGAGGAAACCTGAGGTGCGACGTGTGACCCTTGTGGCCCAGGAACTTTTTCCAACTTTTTAAGAAACATGTTATGAAAAGTATCCTAGAAATGAAATCATCTTATCGTGTAATGAATTTTTGGTGTGATTTGACATTTCGGAACTGTGTAATGAACAGTGTAATGTAAAGAACAACCCAAATGCAGACTGACTGCAGTCCAAATAGGAGTTATAGATTAGCTCGAAATATCCTGTGCTCCGAGCAGGTTTTGGAGAAGTCTGAGAAGATGCGGCAGCCGGCAGTCAAGCCCACGAGTTCCGTCCGCACAGCTCCAAAATCAGACCCAAATAAAGAAATAAAAACAAATGCAATCCGCTTGACGAGTATTCGTTCTCGAGCTCCTCGAATTTCCCTTCGTGATATCGACGCCGTGGAGCGACTAGCTGACCAGAAGTCTTAGGGGTTGTCAGGTTTGTCTACCAAGCACATTATTAAGTCGTGTCCCGAGTAACGTGCCGATAACTCAGTTACACGAGAACAGGGCGATAGTCCCCTTTCGCTATCCCCCCCCCCCCCCTCTCTTCCTTTCTCTTCTCTCTCTTCCTCCTATCAACCGCTGTCCTCTCGCCTTTTCTCTATCTCTCCTTCTATCCCGCCCTTCCTTCACTCTTGCACTCTCATACACACACACACATACTGCACAGACACACACAGCCGGCGGGCGGGCAAGGGGAAAGAGAGGTACAGGGGGTAGAATAAGTAAGATTTTTATCGCTGGCAGCAGCAGTAGCGAGGAGCGCGTGCGCCCGCTTGCGCCCCGCAGCCCGGCGACTTGTGAATAATACGGTGAAACCTTGGTGTGTCCGAACAGAATGTCAAAGCATTTGGCACTGTTATCATGCGGCCCGCCCGGCCCAGCCCGGCCCAGCTCAGCTCGGCTAACCTTGTCGCAGTGTGCAGGTCCATATGCATTTCGCGTCCGTCCCGCCGCCGAGCAGCGTGCAGCGCGCGGCTTAGCAGCGGCTGGCGGAGCTGCGCGCAGCAGCGGCCTCGCGCCAAAACTGGGGCAGAAAAAAAATATGCGTTCCATAATGAGACGGGGAAAGTAAAATGTATATATGTGTGGCAGCAGCAGGGCGCGCGGCCGGGCCTGGCTATGGCTCTGCGACCTTGTCATCACTGTTAAAAATACTGTTTAAACCTTTCACACTTGAAAGTGTGCAATTGCCATTTAAACACTTGCAAGTGTGCAACTCATTTTTGTGCGCACTGGTAAGTTTTTAGATCTTCATTTGTGCACTTTCTTGGCCTATGGTGTACAAGGCTGCGGAAGTGTGCAATTGAGGATTTAAACACTTACAAGTGAAAAACTATCGATTTGCACACTTGCAAGTGTACAAAATTGAGTTTGCACACTTGCAAGTGTTAAAATGACAATTGCGCACTTTTAAGTATGAAAGGTTTAAACGCAGTGGTGCATGCGGGGGACATATCGCAATTTCCTTGTTCGGGCAAGAGAAAACGATTGCCGGGATTGACTAATTTATTTTTTTTGCTGTTTGGGACACCCTAGCATTCACTGCCCCCCCCCCCTCATTTCTCTCCCCTCTCCAGCCAACAATCGTCGAAGGAAAAATCATTGCGATTTTTGTGGACAGGATCGCCGCGTGGGCGCCCGTAGGCCCCTAAGTAAATGAAGGGTGAATGAATGAATGATTGAATGTGTGCTTAAGTCAGTCTAAAACGATCGCCTAAAAACATCTTTTAGAGGAGTGGGGAGAGCAGTTGCGCGTGGGTCCGGTGGAAGTGGGATTGAGAAGTGATTCAGATCTGGCCTGGTCATCCTGACCCTCTCGTCAGATCTGACCCGCTCTCGCATTGACTGAATAACCGACTTGAGGGGGGGGGGGGGAATTTGATCCTGCTTACACGAGGTGGGGGAATGGCGGGTTGCAGTGATGGTCGGAGAGCTATCCTCTGTGTGACCGCCAAAAAATGTTTTTGTACTTTCCTTCTTCTTTGATCTGCAGATACATACATACATATGTATATACATATTATATAAATAATTAGATGTACCGTTGTACATCATGATAGTAGTTCAGAGCAACGAGTAGAAGTTTCATCGTGTACCCACCCCCTTCTCTCTCTCTCTCTCTCTCTCTCTCTCTCTTTCTCTCTCTCTCTCTCCCTCTCTCCTTCTCTCTCCGTGCACCTTATTCCGACTCGCCCTCATGACGATCCTTACCGTAAAATATAAATTAACTATTATTGCGTTCCGCTTTCTCGTTATGGCGGTCCAACGACGGACCATACGGGAGTTAATTTCCTGAAATTCCGTAAAAACTTTTAGGACAAGACAAAGAATGGGAATCTATAAAACACTTTGATAAATGTGCTGCAAATTGGCGCGGCCTGCACGCGGCCGCCTGAGTGGGGCGCACATTTGGAGAACCTTGCCTTATTGCTCTCTCTCTCTCTCTCTCTCTCTCTGTCTCTCTCTCTCTCTCTCTTTCTTTGTCTTTCTTTCTCCCCCTCCCTCCCTCCCTCCAACACTCCCTTTTCCCCTCTCTTCCAGCTCCAAGTCTCCCGCTCTTTATCTGACTCTCTCTTACTACTTCGCATGTCGTATATTATTTTCACACAAATGTCAAAGCGTCGCTCCGTCAGCGCGGCGCCGGTCCGCCAAAGTCTCTACCCCGTCTCCACCCGTCTCTTTCCCATCTCATTCCACTCTCCTTCCACCTCCTCTCACTCCGTTCTATCTCTCTCCCGTTTCCGAAACTCTCTAATTTTCTCACTCTTTCTTTCTTGTTCCCTCATCCAACTAGTCCTCTTTTCGCAAATGCTGCTCTGCAAATGAGTTTTGTAGCTGATCAAAAATGTTCACGCAGCTTTCCGCGGCATTCCGGTCAGGTAATGTTCTCGATCCATTTTTTCTGGGTGTTGTGATAGTAGGCGGCGTAAAGCCCAACGCAAAGCTTACAAACCTGAATTGATCTTGTAGCTGTTCTAAAGGAAGCTATCGCTGCTACAGCAAAGAATTTGCGGGTTTTGCGCCAGACAAGCTCTGTAAGCCACCGTCAACGCATAATTTGCTTCTGTGATCAAAGCCCTGCCCTGCTGAAACGCCAATCATTTGAGGCAAGCCACTGTAGCTCACACGTAATGCTCGCTAGAGAAGCAAATTATTCGTGATGGCAGCTGTACAAGTTTCATGGCGCAAGAGTATACCAGCATTTTTTCTCCAGCCTTAGTGCAAAGTGTTTATATATATTTCCGTGTTTTCTTTATAATGTGTGAAAAGACACCTGTTTTTGCAACTGCGCGGCATGGGATTTGAACAAAGTTGAGTGGAGGTCAGCGGGGTGAAGCCAGGAGGGGGGGGGGAGGATGCTGTGGCCCCACCCGACCCGGCCGGCAGGCCTCAGAACTCCGCCCCAAATGCGCCTTGTCATATTTATATCGACTTGTGCGTAAACGTCCGGGATAAGGACGGACAGCATCAACCGAATTATTTTTATTACCGCCCGTGTTGTATCGGGACTGCGGCGGTGCGGTGCGGAGGCTCCAAACGTGTATATCATGGCAGCAGTAAACGTGCGACTCGCATAAGTAGCGCCGGGCGGGGCCGGGCCCGCCTGCCGCGACAAGGAAGTTATAGTGTTTTGTGGAAACCGTTTATGAGGCGTCCGGGAGATGAAGGCCCATGGCCGTCTGGAGGAGGCGTCTGTCTGTGTGTGTGTGTGTGTGTGTGTGTGTGTGTGTGTGTGTGTGTGTGTGTGTGATATGCTGGAGAACGGTTTGGCGGCTCTTTTGGTCCAACTGGGTGACTTTTCTGAATGGACTGAGGCTACTGCGTCCACCTCGTACGCCCTCCATACGCCCATACCCTAAAGCGTGTGCATGGTACGTGTTTGCACAGTGAACCCAGGTGTGCTGCTGAAATAGTCTGAAAACACTTGAAATTGCACTTGAATAATTCATTAATTAGATTTGAATTAGTTTAGTTTGTTCAATAGGGTACCGTCGGAATTAAATTTCATCAACCAGAACTGCCGATGCCGAAACTAGCCGGAATCGGCTGAAATAAATTTCTGGCATTGATTTGAGTTTTTTTATTGATTGTGTGCACGAAACTAAGAGGTGACGACGACCCCCTCGTTTGTCTGTGTGAGTTATTTTCCCTGCACCCTTGTCTCTTGAGAGATGTGAAACTCTCATTAGCAACGCTCTCATCTTTACTTGTCCACTCCTACGAGCGCGTATTCGCTCTCAAAAAAAAAAAAAAAAAAAAAAAAAAAAAAAAATATGCGACATGCTTCGCACACAGTTATAAGCGTGTCACATGTTTTAACACACACATGTAAGTGTACGACATCACCTCACTTGCTCCCAATGCGCTGGTGCGTGTGGCAGAGGCGTATATGGAGCAGGTGACGAGGCTTGCTCTCCCGGCTTGGCTGCAGTTCCCCCAGTCGGATCTCGTTACCGATTCAATACCCTAATGGTATTGAGAGTTCGCCACCCAGGCCTTCTCTTGACGCCGCTTGCCATTGCAACACTCCGCCCTGCTGTACGGCGTACCATTTTTCTGCATTACTCTTTGCCCACTTCTCCTGCCCCTCTCGCCGTCGTTTTACAACTTTAGGATGAAATGTATTCTTTCCAGAAGGTTCACCATGTCGTGGTCGAGACGGTCGTAAATGCGGCGGGGGTGGGGGGGGGGGAGGCCGCCCAGTGGGGTAGAGTGAGGGGGCGGACGGAACGGCTTGACGTGTGAGAGAAACAGAGGGGGGAGAGAGAGGGAGAGGGAGAGAGAGAGAGAGAGAGAGGGGGGGGAAGGGGGTAAGAGAGGTATGATAGGGGGTGAAACAGAAGGGAAGAGGAGAGTTAAGGATAGGCTTCCAGGGAAGGGACCCGACTGAGACCTTCCCCCCGCCTCTCTCTCTCTCTCTCTCTCTCTCTCTCTCTCTCTCTCTCTCTCTCTCTCTCTCTCACGCACACACACTACCTCTCTCTTCTTTTCTTTTCTTTCTTGCCACTCACCGACCCATCATGCATTCCGAGCGAAAGGTGAAGCAGATGCCAGCCAAATGGCCACACTGTGACTGAGGAGGCGCCAAAACTTTTCGTACATTTGAAGTCCCGCTACTTGTTGGTGCGCGCTAGGCCTAGGGGTCCCGCAACACAATATGTTGAACCGTACGGTCTTCTATAAATGTGCCGCTCCACAGTCGCTCTCTTACCTTTAATTTGAAAGGACATTAGCAGTCTTATAAGTAGAAATTTTGTGCATACGTCCGTAGCATTTCTGCAAGTAACAATAAGCTGATGATCAAAAGCCAAAAGTGTACATTGAAGGTCATTATATATATATACTGATTCGTCCCGTGCTACATTCACTTTGCTTCCGGAATAGTGATTAATTTTAGAGAAGTTTTTCCTTCGCCTCTCCCTCCCCGAATCTCGCGCCGCTCCCTCGTTCAATGGACCTGTGGCTACGCCACTTGTCCGGCCGGCCTGGCGGCATAAAAGACCTAATGACTGCGTGCACAATGTCGGAGCGAGAGGTGGAATGTTGTGAGTGCCTGTGCGTGTGTGCGTCTGTGGTGGAGACGTGGTGGTGGGTGGGGTGGCTGTGGTTGTAAGTACTGCTCACCGAGCACATTTTGTTTTTGAAAGTATTTTTTCCCTCAATTTTTTTGCCGATCACCCGGATGCTCACAAACTGTTTAGTCTTTCACCATCTGTATAACAACTCGAGCTAAAATTTGAGAGGTCTTCTCAACCCCGAAATTTCGAACGACTTCGAGTCGAGTATGAATACTTGAGCTCGAAAATGAAAGACCCCTTCCAAGAGAAGCGGTGAAGCGGTCAGTCATTTGCAGCCGTGAGCCCCGGTGCAGCGGGTAGGCAACCCTCGTGCACTCCGGGGTGCGGTGCAGTATCAACCCGGAGCCGAGCCGGAGCGGAGCGGAGAGCCGGACGTCCGACCGCCACCGGCGCGTCCGCGGTGCAGGCAGGCGCAGTGCGGGGGAGGTGGGGGGGGGGTTAAGGAGCCTTCGTCCAGCCTGTTGACGTACTTGGCCGTCGCCAAGGAGACGGCACACCCCTGGCGTAAACATGGCAACGCTCTGCGTGGAGGTGGGGTTGGGCGAAGTCATGCCTACAGCCCCGGTACGCATGTGTGGGCGTGCGTGTGCGTGTGTGAGGCAAAAGACCAAACACTGCCCGGCGATTGTTGCTACTCGTAACCCTCGTGTTGTGTTCGTGTGCGTTAGCGTGAGTTTATGTGGTTGTGTGCTTTTGACCGAATGAGGTTGAAGGGCGCACATTACGTCTAGCAGGTCTGGAATAGCTTTTTGCCTACCTCTCTCATTCTCCTTATCCCGGGCTGGCTCCCCCTCCCCTCCACCAAACCCCTGAACCCCTGCAGTGCTGCACCCACCGCAGCGGTGGAGTTCTGGTCTGGCCCCTGGATGCCGTCAGGCCGATAACCGCCTCTCTACTGATTTCCCCTTTTATTGCGTTAACTTATTTGTCTCAATCGTGCTTGCTTCCACCACATTGCCTGCCGATTTTTCACGTGACCTGAACTTGGATAAGTTTGTCATTTTAATTTCGGGACGCTCCTCAGCGACAGGAAGAGCTTCTGTCAGGTTGCTTTCGCTCGTACGTCTTTACGCCCCCCGCCCCCTCTCTCGCTGTAGAGGCGGCCGGGGCAGGGGAGGGGGTGGGGATGGGGACGGGCTGAGGAAGAGGAAGTACTTTATGCCCGATTTTTTGGTGCTAAAACTGATTTTTACGGCGTCGTGTTATTCGCTTTTCGAGGTCTACTGCGCCCAGTAAAACGATGTACGTCGAGGGGGCGGCGGCGGCGCGTCGCCCTTCCCTCGCGGGAGGGTCGGCGGTGACAGGGCCAGGGGCAGGGGCGCTTGCAGGGGCGCCAGGAGGAGGGGTTGGTAGCGCCGCTCAGACGTCTAAAGTCATCGCTGCACCGGGACCCCAACCCCCGCCCCGCGCCTCTCGCTTCTCAACGTGACGAAGAGCAAGGTGCGCCGCTCATCTCATCCCGCGGCCGATCCGTGACCGACTGGTCGCTTCCGTCGCGGCCATCATCACCGTCGGCAGGAGGACGTGTCACTAAAACGCCCGCACCCTGGCTGGCTGGCTGCTCGCTTCTACGATCACCTATCCTATACTCCTACTCCTCGCGGTCTCCCCCTCCTCAGCCTCCTCTTCTTCTTTCCACTCGTTATCCACCTCCTCTTCTCCTTCCTCTCCCTCCTAATACTCCTCCTACACTTCCTCCTCCACCCCTTTCTCCTCGTTCTCTTCATCTTCTCATCCTCCCCCTAGTTCTCGTCTTCGCTATCCTCCTCTTCCCCCTCCCCCCACCTACCTCCTCTTCCCTCCCCTCCTCCTCCTCCCCCTCTCCCTCCTCCTCCTCCTCCTCCTCCTCCTCCTCCTCCTCCTCCTCCTCCTCCTCCTCCTCTTCCTCCTCTTCCTCCTCCTCCTCCTCCTCCTCCAAGTTCGCCTCTTCCTCTTCCTCTCCCCCTCACCCCTTCCGCGTGCTCCCCCTCTTGTGCCTCCTCTTCTTCAGCCACCTGATTCCGAAGATCGCTCTTGTCGTACCTCTGTCCTCGTCGCACTCATGGCAGTGCCCGACAGGGCCAGGGCCCTACATGAGTGGGACAAGGACGGAGGCGCGAGAGCGATCTTCGGAACCAGCCCGCTGCTCCCATGTAGCCCTCCTCTTCCCTCCCATCCCGTTTCCCGCAGCCCCTAGTGATTCCGAAGATCGTTCTTGTACCTCCGTCCTTGTCACATGTATGGCGGTGCCCAGGCAGGACCCTGTGTGTGCGACGAGGACAGAGGTATACGAGGGCCATCTTCGGAATCGGGCGGCAGGGCCGGCGCCGGCGCCTCCCCCAGTGCGTGCCGCGGCGCCAGGACCTGCTCCCTGCTGCTCCGCACCTGACTGACCTAGACAACCGGTGGCTGGTTATGGCAGCCGACGAAATGTTGCGTCGGCGCGCGCTGGCCTGCCGCACCGACCCGGGCGCGTCAGTCGGCGGCGCCGCTGCTGCTGCTGGTCGCCAGCTCTGCCTGCCGGCTCGCCCTGCCTGCCTGCCTGCCTGCCTGCCTGCCCGGCAGCGCAGCGGCAGCGGCGGCTCGCTCAAGCGTGAAGCGCCCCGCGCCGCGCCCTTCACCGCCCCCTCCCTCCCCGCCCGCCCAGCCTCGCGTGCCCCAATCTGGTGCCCGGCCCGACCCGGGTCGGCCCGGATCGGCCCGGATCGGCCCGGATCGGATCGGATCGGCCCGGATCGGTCTGGACCGTCGCGACGCCACCGCCGCGCTCCCGAGGAGGCATCACTCGTCGCTCTGACGACCGGCCGCGGACGGGACGAATCCGACTGCGAATAACGCGCGGGGGGCAGGTCGTTCGCAGGGCGCCGGGGTGTCGCTCTGCCGGGGCTGCGTCCGGGTGAGGTACCCGCGCCACCCCGCACAGTGGGAGATTTGGCCTCTAAATCGAGACAAAAGTGAAAAATCTGAAATTTGAAATACAATATTTTTATTTTTCCTTATGTATTGTTAACACTATGGACCACCTGTTGCAACTGGTATTGAACCGCTGCGCGCTCACAGGCTGCTGCAACGTTCTTTTAAACTGAGCACTTTTGCTCGTCTCCCTCAGCACCTCTGCGGAGCCGCCCGGTGCGTAGTTTTCAAATCGCCAAGAAACCATTATTTTCAAGGTATGTGACAAAGTAGAGTGGTGTGTCTCGATATTTGAAGTTTAGGCTCCAATATTTTCATTAGCTTTCTCATCGGCATGTTGAGAATCGATATAAAATTGATTTTTAAAGATAGCTAGCAGAGTGACGTCAAGGTTAGGTTAGGGCACCTCTTTATATTGAGAAATATTTTGAGTTCCGTCGAGTTCTGCTGTAAAGTTAGGATGAGAAGTTAGCTAAGACCCTAATACTTCTAGTCCGAGTGAGATCAGGTGCCACAAGCTGCCACCTTGGCGTTGCGAAGCGGTTATATCTCAATGTTGTGATGCGCTTTTTTAGGACTAGTCAGCCAACAAAATATTTGTTTTTAAATTTTTTATATTGTTTATGACATTTATATTATGTTTTTTATGTTTCTTTTTTAGTTTTGAGATATATACAATATAGTTTATTTGTGAAAGTATCTAAATATAAGACTTTTGCCGTAGCAATGATCGCGCACACATTGTCCACTCCAAAAAACTTTCAAAAATACTCGAAACCAATAGTATCAATATTTTTTTCAGACACTTTCGAACGCAAATGCGTAAAGAATACTAAACAACACATATGAAACGAAAGAGCAAACTTTATATACTAGTTTTCTTAGAAAAACATTCGTTTTTTAACCAAAAAATTAATTTTCGTGGGTAATAATTAGAAATTTTGGGAAGAGGAGGTTACCAATCGATTCAGCATGACGAAAAACCCTAGACCACCGATTTCCAGTTGGATCAAATCAAGGAAAGACTTTTGTCTCGATTTTGAGGGCAAATCTCCCACTGTGCCCCGCCCGCGCTGCCCATACGAGGCGTGCGACTGCCAGCGCGTCTCGGACGCAGCCAGGCGCTCAGCTCAAGCCAATCTCTTGCGTGCCTTTCCCCTGACCCCCCCCCCACCCCCCCCACCCCCCACCCTACCCCTTTCCCGGCCAGCTGATGATTTTCTCCGACCAGGAAATGCTTCTGCCGCGCAGTGCGCGCGTGGACGGCGGGGCAGGGCACGGCGGCATGGGGTGGAGAAGTTTTCGTGGCGTTTCGCTTTCAGAGGCGGCGAATCGCAAAATAAGTTCTGCCGCGTGCCCAGGCTGCATAAGCAGCCGATCAAAAGGTGCCATATTAATTATGTGAAATTAATAATATACGTTTATGCTGCCCTGCATGGTCCTTTGTGAGGTGTGGGGGCGCGGGCCGGACTGGGCAGGCTGGCTGGCTCGGCCCCGTTGTTAACATTGCTGACTTAAAGTGTGGGGCGCAATGGCACGATCTGGCTCTGCGGGGGAGTTTGGGGTGAGGAGAGGTGGGGGGGAGGGTCACAAAGTACGGGGAATGGCTCCATAAAGTGGCCGCACGGTTCCGCGCTCACCTAGCTGCAAGGCCTTCTCCTCAACCTCCTGTCCTCCCTCTCTCTCCACGTCCTCCTTATTTCTCCCCCTGCACCCCCTCTATCCGATTTGTTGGCCCAGCATGTCACTGCCGCATTTACAAACCTTGGCAGAGGATCGGACTGGCGGTCGGGCCCCGCGGCCCGCGGCCGGCCTGTGGCCAGCCCCCTCCCCTTCTCTCTCTCACTCTCACTTCTCCTGTGTCACCAAGCACCTTCCGTCTCGGTCTATGTTTTCTTTTTCGGTTTTCTTGTCAACGTCTTTCATTCCAGCCCCACGTTGACGCGAAACACTGCAACTGTGTGGTTATTATAAACCTCATTGTGTGTATACAGCAGCTGCTAGCGCAAGATAGTAGTGCCCTCCCATGGCACATGGCTGACACAAGAAGGGTGAGCTATGCAGTGTTGGGCTCTTTAGTTTAGGGGTGATTACAAATGAATGGAGTAGACCATTTTCTGTCCAGTTCTGTTCGGTATTTTCTAATGGTAAGCACCTGCAAGTGCTTAATAATGAGTGGCATACTTGCACATATGTGAAACAACACTTAAATATTTCGAAGTGTTCACCAAGCAAGCTGCAAACGTTTCGTGTTAAGCTGGAGTAAAACATAGAAAGTGTTCTAAATTCCAGTTGAACACTGTGCAATATACACCTAAGCACATGCAAGTATACTTGCATGTGCTTAGGTGTCTTCACAGGTGCTCGCCAGCTGAACAATCTCTAAATCAGTGCGTTCTTTGGGACAAATATATTACACTGTTGTAGGGTTTTAATTGTCCTCCAATTGAAACAAATGATTCGTTGCTGTTGCTATAGTCCATTTATGTGCTCAAAATCACACCCTTTTCTTCGTCCTACGTATTGCGTGTCGTAATTCGGAAAAAGGACGGGAGAAAGAGGAAACGGGGAGTTCGGGGAGGGGGGGGGGGGGGGGGGGAGGGAACCGTGCGAGGGAACTAAATTGTGTTCATTTCGAACGTGACTTTCCTCGCTGCCGGCCGTATAACGCCTGCTGCTGTCCCGCCACGCCGCGCCACGCCGCGCCACGCCCGCGCAGGGTTTTGCACCCCGCCGTTTTATGGACGCTGAGACTCGACTTGCTCGAAATAGATTCCATTTGTGTGCATTTTTAGCGCATTTTGTCGGGACCAGCCGGCGCGGCTCACGCTCAACGAGCCCTTGTGCAGAGTGTCGTTGCGTTGGGCACCGTGCTGGTTGAAGTCAGAAAAATAAAAATGTGTATGGCAGCTGCTGAGGTAGCTATAGTGTCAACGATAAAGTCGCGGTTGAGTCAGCGCCTTCATGGTTCACAACTTCAATCATTTCCACGAATTTTGTTGAGTTTTGGTTACAGCTTATTATGCGACAGGGTGTGGTGTCGATCGATCGGGAATAAGTCGCGGGGGCTGGATTTTGCGTGTAATCTAATGAAACCTCACTGTTGGGAGGGCGAGGAAAACACAACCAATACAACTCAGTGCGGTTCTCGCTCCTCTGAAAGCGAATAAACCTTCAAATATGAGGTATTTTCCGAATTAGAAGAACAAAGGAGGAATATCGTCTGCTCCCGGACCATCTCAAAGCCTCGACCAACCAGAGAGTGCTTCTCTCCTGTCCCGGTCCAGGGAGCCCTTCTCTGATTGGTCGAGGCCTTGTGATGGACCGGGAGCAGACAATATTCCTCCTCTGTTCTTCTAATAGACCCTTTCAGCATTAGCGAAGTGAAGAACAAGGCGAAGAATAACGGACCGGAAACAGTTGCTTTTCATAACCCAAACGTTCATGAAAACTTAAATAAAATGTAAACAATATCAAAACGATTCGACCTACATTTTATTTCAATGTTTTGGGCACATTGAGGTGATAAAAAACAACTGTTTCCGGTCTGTTGTTCTTCGCCTTGTTCTTCACTTCGCTAATGCTAAAAGGGTCTATTCGGAAAATACCTCATCGACAAAGGCGATATAGCGCACCCTTTACTCCAGAAACTAATACCTATGTTTGCAAAGAAGAGCGATGTCTGCGTACTCTCCTCTCCCTTCGCCCTTCCTCTACCCGTCTGCCTGGTGGCCCCCCCCGGCCCCCGGCCGGGCTCGAGAGAGAAAGGGGGGGGGGGGGGCACGGCCCCTGGCTGGCGTCGCAGGCGGCCGCCTCCCTGTCATGCATATTGCCGCATAACGCTTGTTTTGGCGCGCACGAAGCGGCTATACTCGCACGTGGCCCTCGCCCCCTCCCTCCTCCTCGTTCAACGTCAAACCCCTTCCTCTTTCTGTCGTGCGCGCACGCAGGCACGCGCTGGGACCCCCCTGGAGAGTGCAACAAGGGCCACCCCTACTGGCGCCCCCTCCCCCCCCCCTCATCTCTGCTTCCGGTTTTGAATCTCTATCGGTCGCCTGTCGGGGTGCGAATCGCCCTGTTTTCATCGCAGCTGCGGACGCCACCGCCAGTGCTCTCGCGGACGCCTTCCTGCACCGGACGTGACCGCACTCGATATTCGCAGCTCAGCAGGCGGCGTTTTACTTCATCGGTCAAACAAGGAAGCACATGAGGGAGGAGTGCGGGGGGGGGGAGGGAGCCGCCAGAGTGCAGAGCTTGTTGCGTAAACGTGCGCGCGTGTCGCTGCTAAGCCGAGGAGGTGACGAAGAGTTGGAGGGAGCGGGGGAGAGTTGGGCCCATTGACTCGGCATTGACTGGCTGATGTCGGCAACATAGTGCAGTGATTGTCACTGCCACTTGAGGAGGGTGTGAGCAGACAGAGCTCGTCTGTCGGGGTACAGGGGTCATGTCACCCATCACCCACCCGCTATGGTTATGATTAGCAGACCTCTCCCCGTACAAATTAGTACTCCCTTATCTGGAAAGTCTGAAAATCAATCAGTCTCCTGGAAGTGATTGGGACTCATACACCTATAGAGTCCAAGTGAAGGTTGATTAATTTTTGTCAAATTTCTCATGTTAAACATATTTTAGCATTATTTGAAAACCAACGCTGCTCTGCAAAAAACTAAAGAGACTTCTGCTTCTGCTCCGTATTTGTACTATTCTCGCACCCACAGCTCCCACCCCCACGCCTACGTGTGCTGTGCGTCTAGCAGAGGTCGTAAACTGTATAACACCTTTAAGGGGTATGACCTATCTTCAGTGGCGCTGGCGCACTCGGAAGGACCTTTGTTTTTTTCCAGTGTGGTCGCGGAGTTGTCTGCTCGCCTCGTCGGCCGGATGTGATGTGAGGAGGGGATCCTTGCTGTGGCGCACGTGTTCCAGTCCGGTCCTCGCTCCTCGACCCGCGCTAGTGACATGGTGGCGACGCGAGCTTTGACACCCCGGGGGCACGGCGCGGCGGCGAGATATTGTAATCTGTCTCATCTTGGACCACACCCCAGAGAATCATTTCTTTGGAATAAACGCATAAAGAAAAAGAAACTCGTTTAAGCTATGAGCTGATGCAACTTTTTTCAATCCGGAACAAAATATGCTTGCATCAAAGAAGTGTAATTTTTTTTTCAACAAAAATCTAAAAGGATCAATGAAAACTGATGTGTTCGTACGGTTTCTTTGCTTTCTCATTGAAGAAAATTTCAAGAAAACTGTTCCTTTGAGACTGGCGGGCTTGTTGTAGTGAATAGTGCGCCCGCGCCGAGGCCCGCGCCCGCGACGTCGTGGCTGTTTAATTCTAATCACCCACGTCAGTACTTGCACAAAATCCCGCGTGTGCAAAGGCGTTCAAAATCCCCTACAGTTTTGTTTTTTTCAATTACTGTATTACATAATGTGAGATTAATCGCAATTGAAAAGACATGAAATATTTCACATCAAGCGTGTAGCCACTCTGTTCCATTACTGGTGTTCTTGAAAGTGTTTGTGTGTGTTGGCTGAACGCTTTCAGTTTCAGCGCTATTCTTGACACACTCTCTCTCTACAAGTATGTTAGTGGTATCGCATAGATGTCCTAGCAGCTGGAGGGGGTCATGGGCTTGGCGCGGGGGGCATGCCCTGCCCTGCCACTCTCAGCGCAGCTCTCCCAGGCCACTTGAGCGGCGGGCCGCTGCACACGGCGTCCTCTGTCCGGCTGGCTGGCTGGCTGGATGTATCGAGTGGTCTGAGTGCTGGGCCGGGCCGGGCCGGGCTGGTGCAGCGGCGTCGCCTGTCACCGGCGCGCGTCCGGATTGCCTTTTCGACGCCTCTGAGTTGAGGGGAATTGAGCAATTTGTAACCAGGCCTGCCTGCATGCATGCAGGCGTGCGTTGTGCTGCTCTGCGCTGCTGGGAGTGAAGAGCTGCTGGCTGCGAGCCGACAGAGACTGAGCTGGCGTTTGAAAAAGAATCTAGTGGGTGTGACGAAAATATGAGCTTCTTGTTTGCCGTTAGCTATGACAGAGATCTCGACTAGGTCGAGTAGCGCCATCAGCCTCAAAGTCATAGAGTATGAAAGAATGTGCGATACATGCGCACCTTAAAAGAGACTACTCTCACCTGATGTTGTTGGGCATGAGTAGCGGACTTTGGTTTACTAATGGAGACTTCACACTGTTGCCCAAATATACGATTTGCTGCGAAGTTTTCTTGTGTGTAGTTTTGTATGGCTGTTTTATGTGCTGTAATAATTTCCAGGAGACTTCCGTCGCGGCCAGGCCCTCTACGTTGGCATCCTCTCTCTCCCTCCCTCGCTCTGTCGGTGCCGTTCGGTGTGGTAGTGGAGAATCTTCAGCCGCATAAAAGTGTTATTGCCTCATTGTTGCCGCCAAACGTCCCCACGCTCTTTAGTGGTGACGCTGTGTCTAACCCCGCCCAATTGGACGGACAGAGAAGTCCGGCCGTCCTCAGCTACAATAGACTTATTTTCTTTAAATATGTAGAGAATCCAATGAATTTAAGTGACAACTTTAACGCTGTAGACTAAGAATGTGCATTTTCTGTCTTATCTTTAGTAATCCTAATGTGATGGAACTATGATTTTTAAAGTGTTGCTGGTCTACTACTGAAAGAGAAAATGTGAAAGGAAAAAAGGAGGGGGGAGAGGGAGGCAAACTGAACGCAGTGTGCAAATATGGCGCAAAAGATAGGATTATTTCGTACCATTTCGTCGTCACATTTTGGTTGTGGTGTTCTGTTTCTTGGAGAAGTGTGTGTGAGAGTGAAGGATTAGCCGTGTGTGTTCGTGCGTGCGTGTGTTTGTTTGTGTGTGTGTAAGTGGGTGTGTGTGTGTGTTGTGTGTGTGTTCGCACCAGGGAATATCGAACCAGTTGAGCTGCTCTTGTGCTGTCTGCCTCCAAGTATCGTGGTCAGAAATCGCATTTTATGGATTGGAAGTCATCGTGGGACTGTTTCATGGATGGTCGTAAACCCCCACGACTGCAGTTGCATGACAGAGCGTCCATGCTAAAAGCCGCGCGGCCCCACCACTGCAGCCCTGCTCACCGCCCCCGCCGCTGGCCCACACCGACCCCAGCCTCGACCCAAGTGCAGCGCCCTCTGCGGACAATCCATCGAAGACATCACTGTTATTTAATTACTGTGACGTCACACGTCACGTTCTTTTTCATGTGAACAGTGTCACATTGTTTTAAAACGTCACATTCATTTCAAAGTAAATCGGCCAGAATACGCGGGCTAAATTTTATTGTCACATTCTAAAGAATGTGACACTAATATTAAAAGGAATGTGACAGTTTTTACATGAAAAAGAAAGTGACGTCACAGTACTTAAATAACAGTGATATACGCTGACGTCGGTTCTCTAAAGTCAAACTCGTCGTGTGTTGAGGCTCCACACTTAAAGCTCTATGATCGTTGTTCACAATGGCTATACCCAAGTTCACAGCTAGGTTCCGCGTAAGTGCGCGGAAGACCTCAACTTGGGCGACCCGGTGAACACTAAACCGCAGCCTTTGGTAATCTTCGTACTTGGTCGGAGATTCGAACCTCCGACCTTGTTCTAATGGGCTTGCGCTCTTAGATATTGTTATCACCCTGTATCGATCGCCACCATGACCTCCAAGTATCACTTCACTACTTTGAGTACTAAGTTCGCGTTTGGACATTTCACGAATGAGTGCCCTTCACGCTTTTAATATATCTTTAACTTTGATTTCAAACATAATCCTGATAAAAAGTGTAAATAAATAATTGATTTACGAATGCAACGTTAATTAAATCTAAATTACCCTTTAACAACCTTCCGAACCCTAAATTAACACTCAATAAAGAATAAACTTAAAGTAATTTACGGAGCTGTTCAATCTTCAACCTTAATGAAGATTAATTTGTTTTTATCAAACTTGTAAATTTAAGTTTTATTGAATAAGAGTAGTATGTTTTAGAGCAATACCATTTTGTTTTACGCCGGATCCCCCCCCCCTCCCTCATTGTATTACCCCCCCCCCCCCCCTGAATCCTTCCTGCTGTCCCTTCCTCCCCTTGTCCCTCTGCCTCTCACATCATGTGTACCTTTTGCCCTCGTCGTCCTTCCGCGAGCAGTAGGGTGTCGACAAATGAGGACAGGGAGCGAGGCGCGTGCGAGGGAGAGAGAGAGAGAGAGAGAGAGAGATAGAGAAAGAGAGCATAAATCCTCTTGCACGATGTGCACCGAGCACCTCTTCATCCTCTGACGTGGCCACGCGCTGCCACACACGGAGAAACGACGTCTTGGTTTCCAAGCAGTGTTGGAAAAACCAAGCAGCCCTTATGGAGAGAACACACAGGGTTCCGGGGCTGCTTGAAAACCAAGGCGAAGTTTTTTCCGTGCATTGGGCATTGCATATGAGCGCGGTGCTATTCGCATATGACTTTGTTCAGTGGAAATGTAAATAAAAAGATTCCTGGGTATATAGGGTATTATTGCAGGTATATCACAATACATTTATTTTCTAAAATGTGCAAATCGCTTTGTTCACTATCAAAGTGTAAAAATGCACCTTCATGTAGGTGCTCGAAACTTTGTGCGCGATGTTTCTAGTAGAGTATAGTTAACCGCAAGAATGTGTGACATTAACCAGTTTTTCAGTGCACGAGAAAACGCTATTTTTACACTCTTTGGTATTTGTATGTTTTTGTCCAAACGTTTGAGCGAAGCTAAGTATTCTATACGTGTATGGCCAAGAATGTGCAAATGAACGCACTAATTTGGACGAAAAATTTGATGTTGTAGCTTCAAACTTCCAAAAATACAGGTGCAGTTAGTGAGTACGCATTCACAAAGACGAAGCGAGATGAGATGATGACTGCGTCACACACGCAGTTTCTCATTTTACTCCTTTTCCCCTCCTTGTTTGCCCGACGTCCATCGGGCAGGAATGTACGGACATTGTCTTTGCGCCAGAAAAACCTGGTGGCGATTCCTTAATTATTTCGGAGGGATTCTGATGTAATAAATCTTCGTCTGCCATGTCTCTTTTTGGACGCTTTGGCTTTTTACATCGCGGTTTTTGCAGTGCAGCGATCTGAGCTCAACAGCTAATTTTAGCAGCAGATTCACCTCGCGGCTGCTTTGTTTTTATAAACCCATGTCCCTTCAACCGTACCTTCCGAGGTCTCCATTTGTCCGACAAGAGTTCACACCTCAGGCTGGCCTTTTATTTTATTTTTTTTCCACTCCTCGTTCTCCACCGCATCTTGCTCATTCATTTGCATGTTTGTTGGTGGAGTGGAAGGGGAGGGGGGGGGGGGGGGTCGCTAAATGAGCAGGGAGGGCCGGACCTGGCCGAGCTGCCACCGCTGCGGCGGCGGGTCGGCTCGGCTGCTTCCGTAACGGATTGTGCGTGTTTGTCACCCTTTTGTGAGTCCGATGAGATGGCCGGCGGGGCTCGGGCGGGGCTCGGGAGGGGCGGGGCGGGGCGGGGCGGGGCGGGGCGGGGCGGGGCGGGGCGGGGCGGGGCGGTTCACCAGTGGCCGGGCAGCGGTATAGCAGTGACCAAATGCTGTATTCGACCTCGGCGTCCACGCGGGCAGCTCACATGACGGGGACGTGGCGCGAAAAAATGTGAGCCCGACGTGCTTATGTCACTTCTTTATACTGTGTTAGGAGGTGTTCAATTGAAACATGTACACATTTACTAGTCCTGAAATTAGTATTTAAATGCTCAGTTGGAAAGCTGATACGCTTCCTGAATTTGTATCTTTTAGATGAACAAAGTTACAAAATCAATTTTTTTTTTCAAACTTGTGTCGTGATCACTATATTTGAAAATTACTCGAAGCAAGTATGGGGTAAGACAGGAGTGCAACGAAACTAATGCATAACATAGCTTAAAGGTTAGAACAGAAACGTACACAAAATAGTTACATTGCATGTGTTCATCGGTTCCCAACTCTGTAGTTACCCGCGCGGAAGGATCTGTACTTTGACTACAGTTCAAACTGTAAAGGTTGAACTGCACTTCAGAACTGCACCGCAAAATACAACTAAAGTGAACATAATTTCAATTTGGAAGAGCAAATCGTAGTGCATTCGTAACTGCTCACAGACTGTAATAGAAACTGTGGTTGGACTGTATTTTGCCTGCCTTTGGAAGTGTGCTTTTTATGAACTGTTCGCACTCTAGCTAGAGATTTAGTTTGGATGGAGTTTTACGTCAGTCGAATTCTACAGTGAAATTTCTAGATTTCCAATTGAGTTGCTCTTGTACTTTTACTGTATTTAAAGTGCGTCCTTTTGTGTATCATGAAACACTATTCCAGTATGTTTTCACATTCGAGAACCCAAAACATAAACACTCCACATAAATTAGTGAAAAACTATGAACTTTACCATAAATATTTCTCCTATGCGAGAAAGTTTACATTTCACTCACAACTGCCGTCAGTCTTGAAAGAAACTACAATTTCTGAAAAACATCTTGAGCATTAATTTCCTCGTAACGAATACTCCGGGCTATAAACATTTGATAAGTTGGGAATCAGGAATCAGTTACCGAAATTTGTCAAGGAGTTCTAGAAAATAGCTGATGCGGAATCTTATCCCTCCGGTGCTCTATAGAGAAAGTTCTTAGCACCTGTGTGCTTCGTGAAACAATTGTTTGTCGAAGAAACAAAAAATCTCTATAAAATAAATATCCCAACTTAGGGTAAAAGGCCTTTGAAAATCCTTAAAATTGAGTGTTTTGCAAAGGGCTTACACATAAGCACTGGATAGTTAGGTGGCTAACGACGCAAGGAAGAGCAAAGAGTTTATGTAACTTTGGGATCCATGGTGAAACTGATGTGAAACTGTATTTGAACTGTAATTGAACTGTATTCAAACTGCAGTGACTCTCGTCAGCCGTCAGGATGGGACCTTGGTCATGACATTAGGTTGCTAAGGAGCTAGAGGTAAGGTGTCGCAGTGGCTCAGTGGTTAGCGTCACGGGCTCCGAACTCCAAGGTCCGCGGTTCAACTCCAGTCATCCGGCAAGTAAAATTCAACATATCGTAAGTTAATTTACTATATACATTTAAAAGGTAAAACAGAGAGGAGAGAGAGAGGGAAAGGTCGAAAAGAAAAAGGAAGAAAATCTTTTTTTTTAGCATTTTTTCTTCCATTGGAAACTCTACTCAAATTGCATTTTACAACCGTAGTTCTAACTGTAGTTCTGACCTACTCAAATTGCATTTTACAACTGTAGTCCTAACTGTAGCTGTGACTGTGGTCTAAGTGCAAAAGGTCCGAAAAAACTACTACTTTTTCGACAGTTAATGTGTAGTTTGAATACAGTTTGTGAATATTTTTGTATACTGTAACTGGAAGTGGACTGCAAAAGTTATTTTACAGTTCGACTATGCTCGCTTCATAGTTCCAACTTCAAAATGTACCCTAAATTCAACAACACTTACAGTGTGGTCATTGTTTAGTACGGCTACTGTTGTTCTTCACTCACAAGTGCGGTTAAAACACATTTCTAAAATGCGCTTCATAGTGCAGATCCTTCCGCGCGGGTATACATATCCTGATGGCGAATACTTCGGCCTTACACCTTACACTTGATGCCCCGAATAAAAAAAAGTTATAGATGGATTGATAGATAAAAGAATTCGGTATTTTATACTAAAAATATGTGTCCTTTTGAAACATTTGATAACGGCGTAGAAAAGAAAAAATGCTACATTGAAATAGGGAAAACCAGGTACTTTACCAGCGTCCGGGGGGAGGGGGGAGAAAAAGGAAAAAAAAAAAAAAGAAGAAGAAGAAGATCGAGCAGACATTCCGGCCAACACAATATCAGAATAACGACCGCTACACAAAGTTGCCTGGTCCAAACCAGAGCGCAAAAGGAAAAGGGTCCTGCGCTTTTGACACTTTTTTTTTTCCACTACCCCTCCCGCCCCCTTTGTACACATTTCGCATGAATGAAATAGTTTACGGCGTGTCGCGTGCTTCCGTTCCGGGTACAGGACTCTCTTGCGTACATTCCAGACATCCGCCGCCTTATGCTCAGATTAGCTCTCTCTCTCTCTCTCTCTCTCTCTCTCTCTCTCTCTCTCTCTCTCTCTCTCTCTCTCAGTTTTTGTTGCTCTGCCACAGAAGTCTGGCCCTCCTGAATGGCACCTTTGCTTTGGCACATGTTCTTGCCATCAGAGCGCCCCGGACTCGATTGAGGGAGAACGTTTCATTTGTAGTAAGTGGCGATGGGTGCAGTTATGCTCCTTTCTAAGGAATTACCCGCGCGGAAGGATCTGCACTATGAAGCGCATTTTAGAAATGTGTTTTAACCGCACTTGTGAGTGAAGAACAACAGTAGCCGTACTAAACAATGACCACACTGTAAGTGTTGTTGAATTTAGGGTACATTTTGAAGTTGGAACTATGAAGCGAGCATAGTCGAACTGTAAAATAACTTTTGCAGTCCACTTCCAGTTACAGTATACAAAAATATTCACAAACTGTATTCAAACTACACATTAACTGTCGAAAAAGTAGTAGTTTTTTCGGACCTTTTGCACTTAGACCACAGTCACAGCTACAGTTAGGACTACAGTTGTAAAATGCAATTTGAGTAGGTCAGAACTACAGTTAGAACTACGGTTGTAAAATGCAATTTGAGTAGAGTTTCCAATGGAAGAAAAAATGCTAAAAAAAAGATTTTCTTCCTTTTTCTTTTCGACCTTTCCCTCTCTCTCTCCTCTCTGTTTTACCTTTTAAATGTATATAGTAAATTAACTTACGATATGTTGAATTTTACTTGCCGGATGACTGGAGTTGAACCGCGGACCTTGGAGTTCGGAGCCCGTGACGCTAACCACTGAGCCACTGCGACACCTTACCTCTAGCTCCTCAGCAACCTAATGTCATGACCAAGGTCCCATCCTGACGGCTGACGAGAGTCACTGCAGTTTGAATACAGTTCAATTACAGTTCAAATACAGTTTCACATCAGTTTCACCATGGATCCCAAAGTTACATAAACTCTTTGCTCTTCCTTGCGTCGTTAGCCACCTAACTATCCAGTGCTTATGTGTAAGCCCTTTGCAAAACACTCAATTTTAAGGATTTTCAAAGGCCTTTTACCCTAAGTTGGGATATTTATTTTATAGAGATTTTTTGTTTCTTCGACAAACAATTGTTTCACGAAGCACACAGGTGCTAAGAACTTTCTCTATAGAGCACCGGAGGGATAAGATTCCGCATCAGCTATTTTCTAGAACTCCTTGACAAATTTCGGTAACTGATTCCTGATTCCCAACTTATCAAATGTTTATAGCCCGGAGTATTCGTTACGAGGAAATTAATGCTCAAGATGTTTTTCAGAAATTGTAGTTTCTTTCAAGACTGACGGCAGTTGTGAGTGAAATGTAAACTTTCTCGCATAGGAGAAATATTTATGGTAAAGTTCATAGTTTTTCACTAATTTATGTGGAGTGTTTATGTTTTGGGTTCTCGAATGTGAAAACATACTGGAATAGTGTTTCATGATACACAAAAGGACGCACTTTAAATACAGTAAAAGTACAAGAGCAACTCAATTGGAAATCTAGAAATTTCACTGTAGAATTCGACTGACGTAAAACTCCATCCAAACTAAATCTCTAGCTAGAGTGCGAACAGTTCATAAAAAGCACACTTCCAAAGGCAGGCAAAATACAGTCCAACCACAGTTTCTATTACAGTCTGTGAGCAGTTACGAATGCACTACGATTTGCTCTTCCAAATTGAAATTATGTTCACTTTAGTTGTATTTTGCGGTGCAGTTCTGAAGTGCAGTTCAACCTTTACAGTTTGAACTGTAGTCAAAGTACAGATCCTTCCGCGCGGGTATAGAGCGTTTGTGACGTCGCAACTTACCCTTTTCTGTCGGAACACAAGTGTTTGAATCTGACACACTTACTGGAGTGCAACTTTTCATTCGTTTATTTATTCGAGTTCCGAGTGAATTTTCCTAGGAATTCCGTAAATTTGAAGGGATAAGCTTGGATATGGCATTTCACACATTCGCAAGTTTGCGACATTCACTTATAGGACGATTTTGTCTTTTGCTGGTGACACATATTTGCACATCCCAGCATGAGACAGCTTCGTACAAATTGTCTGCTGGACAATTTTTTTTTTTTTTTTTCCATTTCGTTCCACGACAGACTCAAACTTGTTATTATTGGTTATTTTAAGGAATTCCATCTCGCTGGATGTGCATGTACACAGGTATCACCAGTAATGCACAAAAATTGTCCTTTAAATGTTTAGAGTGTAGCGTTGACGTGTGTGCTCAACAAGAGGAGAGTTAAACACGCCTGGCTCGGGGCGTGTCCTGCCGGGCGGGGTTTATTTATTTTGCGCGGAAGGCCGCCCCGCCGCTCGCATGCGCTTCGTGCAGCCGCTGCTGGTGCCGCTACGTCTACTGATAGGTTTTGCCGGCACTATGGCGAATGCCATGATGGTTTTTTGTGGCGGCCGTTTCCGCTGCGGTGGATCGAATAGAGGAGCAGGCGAGTTCGGTAGCAGCGTGGACATCGTGTAATTATGAACATCATCGTCGTTATTAGTCGTCGTAAAGCCAGCTTGTCTGTCTGTCCGTCCGACCAGCCCATCGCCTTTCCATCTTTTATTAATATTATTATTCGCATATTTCTTTGACTGTTGGTAAATCATAATACTGCGTATTGTATATGAAAGTTTAGGGAGACAGGTTTGGTGTATTTTTCACCAGCATCACGCGTGGGCGCTAGCCGTGCCTAAGCGGTGGCGTTATTCGTAACTGTTACAGTTATGACAGCCAGACAATGAGGGTGGAGGGACAGAGCAGCAGAAGCAGCAGTGCGGCAGTGTTGGCAACAAGAGGAAATAAACGCCCAAAGCCCAGCCGCGAATATTCATAAGTCTCGCAGAGGGGGTGCTGGGGCAGGGCCATGGCAGGGCTGCCTGCTCGCTCGTGGCCTTCTTCGTGTGCTTCGGGACGACGATGCAGACGGATGCCACTGTGCGGCCGTAAAACTTATCTCAACGACTTTATAATTAGTCTTAAGGCCTCTGCCGACCAGGCCGGACCGGACCCGTGAGGGGAAAGGGGAGGGAAGGGAAGGGGCTGCATCGAGACGGCTGCCTGGACTAGCGATTCGAGCGGCCGGAGTCCTCGTAAAACGTAAAAATGGCGATACGGCGAGAAAATGGCGCGTCGGGGTGGGACGAACGCAGTGCCTGCTGCACTGTTATGTGGGAGAGAAAGAGAGGGGGCGGGGGGGGGGGGCGGTGGAGACAAAGGAAGGTTTTGAGAGAGAGAGAGAGAGAGAGAGAGAGAGAGAGAGAGAGAGAGGACTTGGACCGCGATGTCGAACCCGAAGGATGTCAAGGGGTACTGAAGTATGTGACTTGATTATGTAAACCATTTGCTTGGAAACAAGGTGGTACTTTTAGAATCTCGGAAGTACAATGCTAAGCCCAAAGTACAGATACACTGAGCAGGTCTGTAGAGAAAATTGAAAAAACGTTATGCACTTGTCTTGGCGTTTACTCTACGATTTTGCAAGGTTTTATGCTAGAGAAATGTAGAGTAAGATTCCACGGACACACATCTGCAAGTGTGGAACACAGTGTGAAAAAAAAACAACAAAAAAACAGCTTGGTGCTAAAAGTGAAAATGTTTGATAATCTATCTTCAATTCGGGAGAGAATTCGGGGGTAGTTTTATTTTTGTTCAGAGGATTCTTTTCTCAAATAAAGTGAGGCTGAAAAAACCGTAACTCAAATAGAGCGAGGCTGAAAACCACCTCTCTTAAAGAGAGTGAAGGTTAAAAATTATCACTACTTTGTAATTACCAGAGCGAGGATTCTCGCCATCCGGAGTGAAACTTTGTTGTAAATTTTCTCGCTCCCGCTCTGCCATGCAAGCTTCGCAAAGTGTTCGATACTTTGCCTACTTACTTACTTTATTTGTTATGTCAGTTGAACACTTTTCATCACTGTGGCAAAGGATGATAAAAAGGCTAGGAAAGATATCACCGTCATGCAGATCAAACTGATAGACAGTCCCTTGGACAATGTCCCCGCAGAGTACTCATTCGCTGCCAAGATGTGGCTCTCATCTACTCGTGTGTTTGTTTGTGCGTGCGTGTGTTCGTAAAGCAGTGATGGCACGCCTTCTCGTTATCGCCCGGCTGGACGTAATTACAACCGCCATATCCCTTGTATCTGCTGATGGAAATGACTTGCCTCCTGAGGCCCCCTTCCCACCCCGCCCCACCCCACCAAGCGCAGCGCGGGAGGGGTCCACTTCATTGTGGCCTTCCAAGGGTCGCCGCTGCAACTTTGTTTCCGCGCTGCAGGATTTCTTTTACGACAAATGCGTCGTTACGTATTCATTGCCACTCTCATAACGATATTATTCATTGTGTATAGTGTGTGGATGGTGCCCTGATAGTGGGGATTGGAGGCCAGGTGTTGTGTCGTATATGCAGCACCGTCGATATAGGCCCTCCCTCATGCAGAATGTGTGATGATTAAGTACTAATCCTAGTTTCTCTTTCTCGCTGATTTCAGTAGAGTACGGCTCGGACGTTCCAAGCGTGGATCACGGCAGAGGGAGCGTAGAAGAACCATCGTCACCGAGACCTAGTAAGTACCGGGTCGTTGCCCTCGCGGCTGGGGGTGGAGCCGCGGCAGCGTGGCAGGAGGGGCGGGGTCGGGGTGAGCTGCTCGGACTTGCATCAGCCATCAAACGGGCCTTAACGACACGGGGGTGACCCCTTATTACCCGGCTGCTGCTTTGCAAATATATCGGCATTTTTGTTCTCATAATCAATCATTCTCTCCCTTCCCCCTCCCCGCCGCTTGCGATGTTCTTGTACATCCCCGTCAAATCGTAGTATACACGTAGCTAATTTGTCCGAAATTAGACACTTGACTGTATTCTGATGTCATCGGATCATATTGATAGTTGTTGAAGATGGACTGATATTGCACAGGTCAATACATGTACATATATGTTAATACATATATATTCGTTATCAAAATGCATACAAAGCTTTTTTATTATTATTATTTTTTTAAAGTGGTACGTTTTTTTTTTCAATGGAAAAAAAAAAACACGCTTGAAACATCTTGAGGTGCCAAACTGTGATTCTAATATTTGCGCGTGTTTGTGGGTGTCTGACACTTAGAGGTGTTCTCCGGTGCAATATTTTGAAATGGGACGTCTGGCGGCTAAAGTACTTCCGGTTTTCCTGCTTGTAGCGCGAAAAGGGGAACTATACCGTTCTCTTTGTTTTCTCTGTGGCGCGTAAAAGCCGTATCCGCCTGAGCACCCCATCAAAGCGCAGTCCAGGCCCAGCCCTGCATAACCAACATGATGGAATGGCGTGCATGTGTCATGATCCTTTATCGCAGCACCGAGGTCACTAGTCCTAGTCCTTTCCTCATATCGAGAGCATATCATGTAATTTGATTGGGTCTGCTGATTCCGTCACGCAGCAAGCGTCCTGAATTTCTCCTCACTCTTCATGCAAACTGTTAAGTTGTGAGTGTCGCTTACCTGTCAGTGTGTGCAGTTTTATTCCTACGCTTGAAACAGCAAAGTGGTCAAATTCCCCTAAGAATTTCGAATATATGTCTAGACAAGTGTACGTATGGAGACTCACCTCTCTGTCTGTGAAATTCGCACATTTGAAAGTAAAGTAAAGTAAAATAAAGCAACAGAGCAGGCTAATAAAGCAAGGCACGCAAGGAGCGCTTACGCGGCGAGCCCACCTCAGCGTATAGCGCGTCGCATTAACACAAACTTACGACATTGTGGCTCCGTCCCTGGAGCTACCTGAAGTGATTGTGGCTATCCATTTAATTGACGGCAGTAAAACCATCTGCAGGCGGCATGGTACTGGCGATACGTTGCATATCTCTGCAATTTTTCTCTCTCTTTACTATTATTATTTGTCTTATACACTTTTTTTTAAATGTTTGTGGTGCTTATTGGAACTGGAATTGCATGCTGGTGCGGTGGGCACATTGGACCCCTTAGGCCTTTTCAGTTTCATGACCACCGCGGTTTGAGAGCATTCTCTCTCTCTCTCTCTCTCTCTCTCTCTCTCTCTCTCTCTCTCTCTCTCTCCCTCCCTCTCTCTCTCTCTCTCTCTCTCTCTCTCTCTCTCTCTCTCTCTCTCTCTCTCTCTCTCTCTCTCTCCACTCACTGGCTCCAGCTGAGTCTCTCGATGCGTCCGAACAACAAAGTCTTATGTTGCACGCTCCCCGAATACAAAGCGCGAAGTATTTTTCTCCCGTTACACAAAGTGCAAGTGTCTCGCTCCCATCCAACAAAGTTCTCTCTCCTATCTCCTAATCATACACTGACCATTTTGTGAAACAGGAGCTAAACACACACTTTTTTACGGGAGCTAAACACTTTGTATTTGTGCAGCGCGCCACATAAGACTTATTTGTTGTTTGAAGGCATCGTTCTTCTTGTGGATGACGCGGAGAGCGTCGCATTGAAGGGCGGAACTGCGGAACAAATGCCGTGGCGCGGCAATGCTTAGCTGTCGATGGCCTCCCACTCTGCGCGCATGCACATGGATGGATTACTGCAGCGTGCAAATAGAAGGCTCGGTGCTGTTCACAGCCATCCGTCACTTAGAGTGACCACACCTCCCTCCCTCTGTCATATCGCTGACAAAAAAGGTGTGGGGAGGAGGGGGGGGGGGGGGGGGTAAGGCATGTGTGAAGTTCCAACGGCATGCACGTGAGGTGTTATTGCTTTGAAGGGAATCTAATACTCTAAAATAGCCAAGTAATGGAAATTAACTTATTAAGTGTGCAATATTTACAGGTTTCCAGTCCCCGTCAAGAAAATTGCTCGAATGGAAATATTTATCAACAATGTTGGAAACTCGTCCTCGGACGGTAGACTTTACTGCACGCTGCACTCTGCGCTCTGACTTCAACCGGATTTGTGTATTTTATTGACACAAGGGCACACAATCAAATCTTAGGCACAAACCTGTCCGTTGATTTACTTGCTTGCTTGCTTTCGTCTATACGAAGGACAGCTGATTTGCGCACAACCTCCTGCGAAACGAACGTAAGTGTTAACTTGGTAGAAATTTCTGGGCAGGAACAAGCAAAGTTTCATTGCTCACATGAAAAGTAAAGTCCGTGTCCTGAGGAACCTCACATATACCCTCTCACCCTGGCATGTCTGAAAAATTTCATATCCCGGTGTTTCCGGGTGTTTCGGCTTTGTCTATTATTAGAAGTCGGGCAGCAGTGTACAGTATAAATTGATTTGGGCACTGCAGATGACCCTTGTCATTGAGTGCAGCATGACGACTATGTTGTCGTGCTTTCACTCGAGTCTTAGACCAATATTAGGCGATAAAATCGGTCCAAATAAAATGTATTAACGAACTGCCGCATCATACGATACGAGAAATGTTGGCCGGTCCAACAACGGTTAATCATGAGGAAATTAAACGCATTGTGTGTTTTCAAGTTCGACGTTAAACACAAGCTGGATAAACTGCTATCTCAACGTCCCCTGCTGTTGCACTCAGAATATTTGATGTTCTATTTTGTCCGTAAGAAGGTAATCTGTACATATGAAAGGCTTGCGTACTATGGTACACTAGAGTATACTCTATAAACCTCTGAGTTTGTGTTAAAAAATTATAATAAATAAATATATAAATAAATTACTAATTAATAAAAAATACTTTTTGTTCAGGAAACGTGACGTCACGTTCTGTAGAATGTGAATCGAGTCCACTGTTAAAAATACCGTAGGGAGTTACGGTACGCCTACGGTCTGTACCGTAGTTTTCGTACGGTCAGACCGTAGCTTATTATTACGGTACGGACTGTATTTCATTGTGGATAGAATGTGCCCCATTGAACTTCCCCAACACATTTGGAGGCTACGGTGTGTACTCTGCAAATCTAACTGTGATACTACATGTCAGTTTAAACTGCGAAACTTTAGTTTCGCAGTTACAACTGCAAAACTCCCGAGTTCGTCAGTTTAAACTGCAGAACTCCCGAGTTCGTCAGTTTAAACTGCAAAACTCCCGAATTCGTCAGTTTAAACTGCAAAACAGTTCCACGGTTTAAACTGACGAACTCGGGAGTTTTGCAGTTTAAACTGACGAACTCGGGAGTTTTGCAGTTGTAACTGCGAAACTAAAGTTTCGCAGTTTAAACTGACATGTAGTATCACACTTAGATTTGCAGAGTACCGTAAGATTCAGACCGTAGACGAAAATTACGGTCCGGGACCTGATGACAAATTAACGACGCGTACCGTAGGTATTTACCGTAGTATTTTCTCACAGTGTCGCGTTTATGTGGGAATTTTCTGTCACATTCCATTGGACGTAAGTCTGCCTCCCCAAATGGTGTCAGGCTTCGTCTATTCGCGTTAAAAAGAATGTGACCCAATATTTTAACAGACGTGACACGATTTCAATTCCTTGAATAATAGTGATGACGCGGACAAAGAGTATCCGCTAAATGCCCTGATTATATAGTTTCTTTTTTTGTTTTACGTAAGTCATTTTCACGTGCATGGATTTTACATAAGATCATACATTGACTGGTGCGCAGGTGCTGCGGGGCCGGCTTGACCCACCGCTAATCTGCTTTCAGATCAGATCACGGCTGCTGTAGGAGGCGACTGGTCCTGGGCGGGGCGGGGCGGGGTGATGTGGGCCCCGGGGCCCCCGGCGTATGGAAGGAGAGGAAACAAACCGGAAGGTTGCGTGGCTCGAACGGGGCCTCCGTGTAATCGAGTAGACGCAAAATTTTGACCGGCTTTTCAAGTTACATATGCAATTATCTTCATGCGTCTTTTCTCTTAATTTGGACTGACATCCGCCGCCTCCTCAACCCCACGTGCACTCCGCCTCCTTGAAAAATGTCAAATGTTAAGCCGCATAGTATTTCCCCTCGCTTATCACGTCGCATGTCGTGTCTTTACACCCGTTACAATGATTGGAGTGGGTTTCGCTTTTCAGTTGCTAATTGCTGGCCTCCATTCGTATTCGTCACGGCAGTTGACCACTTTGGACCGCTGCCATGGGAGAAGGGTGGACGGGGGGTAGGAACAGGGAAATAGAGGACCGCTGGTACCAGAAGGAAGGTGCTGTCTTGTTCTCTTCTTTATGCAAGGCAGCCACCAGCCACCATTCCGTTACGGGCGTGCTCAGGATTACAAGATTGCATAGATCACTCATGATCACATGAAATATTTTACGGACTACTACATCAAATTTGAAGAATATGTTTTTTGTTCCGGTCGTATTTTGATGTAATTTAGGCAACACTTTTGGACCATTACTGACTTTTTTTTTTTCCTGTCAGTATTCCAGCTTCTTTAAAATCTTAGTAATTTTTTTCAGAGGTAGTTCGTTGCTATCCTTTTTGCCTGATACTCCACGTCAAGGAAGTCAGGGAAATGTTAGGGAAAATGATTAAGTGTCGGGAAAATTTTGCACTTCACACTTTGTACTTTTTTTTGCCGTTTTTTTTTTAACCCCCTGAATTGTTGTATGCATATGTCAGGGTAAAGCATAATTTTGTCAGAAAAATGTCAGAGAATCTGAGTTATCAGATTTTGTGGCAAACCTGATCCTTCTGCGTGAAAACGTGGGTATATTTTAAGAAAAATATTAACAGTGACGAATCACAATGGGATTACAAATGGATTACAGGGTAACCTGCACACTTGAAGGGGTGTCTCCTCGTTTCCGTTTGTAATTATTCGCGAGCGGGCGGCCGTTGGGGGGGGGGGGAGAGAGAGAGAGAGAGAGAGAGAGAGAGAGAGAGAGAGAGAGAGAGAGAGAGAGAGAGAGAATGTGTAAGCGGGTCAGGTAGCTGGCGCGTGTCCGCGGGCGCGTCCTTGGGGATCCTTCTGGCCTAGCAGCACGAGGCCGCGGAGACGAAAATTATATCAAAATGAAATTAAAATAAATGAGACTGGTGGCGGCAGCGGCTACTGGAGAATGGATAAGGGGAACGAGTTGCTACTCCCGCGGGGGGCGGCGGCGGCGGCGTCACATAACCCAACCCCCCTTCTCCCTCCGTCTCTGTAATTGTGGAGGGGGCAAGGGGGTAGAAAAGGGGGGGGGGAGGGGGGGCAAAGCGCGGCCCGGCGTGTCTGCTGCTGAGGAGACCGGTTCGGCCGTGCGACCACAGAAAGGTAAACGGCGCGTACGACTTGCCCGCCCGCCCCTGTCATCGTTTGGAGCCGACGGAGAGGGGCAGAGGAAGGGGAGGGGTATAGTCCTCCACTGGTCCAGCCGGACTGGGTCCATCGGTGCAGCGTGGGGTGGCCAGTGACAGACGAGTGATACCCACTCCGCCCCGCCCCGCCCCGCCCCGCCCCACCGCGCCAGGGTCGATGACCACCGGTATGCTTTTGCAGTCCTGGGTGACGCGCCCCGCCCCGCCCCGCTCCTCCCCGCAACTTCCTGCTCGCTTTCTGGAGTCGCCCCGCTGGTACTTGTGCCCCACTATGGCTGCCAGGTGAGACGGGATGAGTGACCCGCCGTCGTGGAGGAAGGTTAAAATTAGAAGAAAAAGAAAAAAAGAGAATGTTGATAGTCACACACGTCAGAAATTTCCTCCTCGCTGGCTGGATGACAATTTGCTGCGGAGTCCACGCTGAAAACAATTTAAAAAATGACGCAATTAGTATGCCAAAGTTTTGGCGTTTTCCATAAGAAATTACGGATCTCGAAAGGGGGCCAAATTTTGGAATACCATGAGATGAATGGAAAAAGAAAAAAAAGCACACGAAAATGGCAAAGCGTTGACAGTTAATAATCTAATATTTCCCCAGCTAAATGGGCACTGAAATACAGGTTTCAATACCTTCATCACAATTTAAGCAATAAATACATTTTTGCAATTCGTTAGATTTATCGCTTCCGGAAGCGCTGGGTCCAGCGTATGATAGCTTTGTATCGCAAAAATATTGCGATACGAGTTAGAGGAGCCATCTTTGCAAATACAATGTCATACGGTTTTCTTCGCAATTTTTAGTACATTAAATGGAGGATTCAATCAGATTGGGATGAAAAAGAATTGCATTTTATTGGCGATGATTTTCTCCGTAATATTTTCGTGATTCAGAGTTATCATAGGGAGGGACGCGATAAATTATGGGAATCGCAAACATATATGTATCGCATGATTTTGCCTTAAAAGTATTGCAAAACAAAGTTTAGTGGGCGTGCTCAGTAAAAAAAAACGATGCCTTATTGGCCAATCGGACATGGCTCCAGACAGGCGCGGTTTTAAGGGGGGGGCGAAGGGGCGATCGCCCCCCCCGTCAGCCCCAAAATCCGCCTCTAAGTAGGCAATTTGAGGTACAAAACCCCTGTATATAGGCAATTCGCCCCCCCCGTCAGCTGATCCGCCCCTCCCGTCAGCTCGACTTAAAACCGCGCCTGGCTCCAGAAAGCGTACTGAACGAAGGTCGATGTTCATGAACTTCTTCGTCAAAGTTCGCCGACATTTCTCGACGAAAATTCTCCTCAAATTCTTCAAAATTCTTGAAAGCTTACTTGCAGTTCACGTAACTTCGTAGTTCAAACATATTTGCACGCTGAATTTAAAGGCCGCATTTCCCCTTTTGGTTTCTGACATTTGTTTATGGCAGCTATCGTACGGTGAAAAACGCTTGCGACCTGCGGCCGCAGGGCTCGCGCGGGGCTTAGCAGGCCGGCTGGCAGTGAGCTCTGCGCCCGCGGAAAAGAATATAGGTATGAAAGGAGGGAGAGAGAGAGAGAGAGAGAGAGAGAGAGAGAGAGAGAGAGAGAGAGAGAGAGAGAGAGAGAGAGAGAGAGAGAGAGGTGACAATAAAGCTGGTAGTATGCTAAACCTTTTCCCAACTGAACGACGTCGTTCCCGACACCATCATCAGCCCCGGGCCGCGGGCTGCAGCAGAGCCTCTGGCCCCCAGCATGCAGCCTGCAGGGCGCTGCGCAACCTTTTAACCGGCTGATCTATTCCGGCGCGCGCCTCGTCTCCGTGAATAGGGTGATGAAAAGACTGCGCTGTCGCCGCCCCGCCCCGCCCCGCCCCGCCATCCTCGGCTTTCTTCCACGCCGGCGGTGTTTAATGCTTGATCCCGCGGGCCCTCGATGTCTGATTGCCCGAAGGAGGCTCCGCGCCTCGACGACAGCGATTACTTTTTTCCGTTTTTTTCCCCCGCTGCACATTTGGCCTTGTGGTGGACAGCAAGCAGCAGGACGCGTATTGACCTCTCCCCCCACCCCCACTCCCACGGGCCGGTCCCCTTCGCGTAACTCCCTGCCTCTCAGTGATAAGGGCTTTACTGCGTGTGCACGGGGATTGCCACCCTCTGATGCCTGGGGTGAGGCCTTACGCGGCCCGGATGCGTTTACCACTTGCAGCCGCGCCACGAGGAAAAGAAAGCCTACTCCGCCGTAGGTGGTGTCGATCCTTGATCAAGCCTTAAGGCTCCGGAACGTTTGGCCCATTGTTGAAAGATTTGGCTGCTTCGTAAGCTCACAAAGAAATTTGTTCACACTTGCGAACGTTTTTGTTGTCGCAATACGAAGCAGCCACAACTGTTCGTAAGTTAAAACAGTGCAAAACTTGTTTTTCCAATGGCATTTTCCCCGCGTCATTTTACCCAAAGCACTTCAGACAATGCATGTCACCCAAAAATATTAATGTTCAATTTTTAGGCACGAAGTAGCCTAAATTTCATTGCCGGATGCGAATTTTTTTACCATCACGGCCCCTTCAGCATCTTTTTTTGGATTTTAACAAAAAGTGGCATGGAGGCTAGAACTCAATCTGCTTAGTTCACTGCCGGAATGCCATGCCAAAGCTAAAAGTCAATTTTGAGAAATTTCGATCGAAAAATCTTCGTTTCTATGGTAATAACACGAACCCCCCCACCCCCTCCCCGCCCCCGTCTTCGGGGCTTTTTGACTCCTTCTCTACGTGGTGTTGGCAATCCAGTTTGCAATGTGTCCTTTTCCAGTCGTTCTTGCAATTCTTGTTTTTCGGTATTTTGATAGATCCGGTATTTCGATAATTTTAATATTTCGATAATTTCAGTGTTTTAATAAGGCGATATTTCGATAATTTCGACAAGTAGCCCATAGCAAAAAGTTTCGAAAAAGAAATATCGAACCTTGATAACAAAATCTCGTTATCGCTTAACCCTACCTCAGCGCGTTTGCAGTCCACTGCTGTGTGTGTGTGTGTGTGTGTGTGTGTGCGCGCGCGCGCGCGCGCGTGTGCTGCGGATCTAGCAGTGAGTGAGTTTGGTCCGACCGTAAAATGGAAAGAACCCTGAGTGCAGCTTGCTTGAGGAGCCCGGGCCGGGCAGCCCGGAGAAGGGAGAAAGGACCTCGTAGTGGACGCGGTGCAGCGCCCGCCCAGCCGTCCAGGCCCTGGGCCCCGTCTCCTCTCTCTCTCTCTCTCTCTCTCTCTCTCTCTCTCTCTCTCTCTCTCTCTCTCTCTCTCTCTCTCTCTCTCTCTCTCTCTCTCTCTCTCTCTCTCCTTCCTAAGTAGAAAGCGCAAAGACGACCAAGACGAAGCAGAACCAGGGGAGGTGGAAGAGCTGCTGCACCAACGAGTCGTAAAAAAAACTTGGGAAATCAAAACTTTGAATTGTGGCACGCTGTAAAACTGGGCGCGTTGCGCGCACTCTGTGTTCGCTCGCAGTGGTGCGCGCGCGCGTTTGTGTGTGTGTGTGTGTGTGTGTGTGTGTGTGTGTGTGTGTGTGTGTGTGTGTGTGTGTGTGTGTGTGTGTGCAAGCGCTCCGACATCACGGTCGTCACACGTCACTATACTCGTCTGGATGTGTGCGCGAGCGCTGTTGCCTTTGCAAGCTGATTTACTGCACGTCCTTCATTGTACCTGCTGCATGCACCACAGTCTGCAAAGTGCATTGCGCGCGCAACACTCTTTAACCCTTTTAGGCTGGTTATGGGGTATCGGCGCTCCGTGACCGCGGTTCGAGTACGGGGATTAGGAGGGCAGTGTGGACCTAGCCAGCCGGGCGAGGGGCAGGTGCGTGCCTAGGTAGGGCGAAAGGGGTGTTTGCAGCGCCTCCCCCTCCTATTCCTTCTCCTGTTCCTCCTCGTCAGGCTTCTCCTCCCTCTTCTCCTTCTCTTCTTCCTCCTCTCCTCCTCCTCCTGTTCCTCTTCGTCAGTCTCCTCCTCCCTCTTCTCCCTCGCCTCTCTTCTTCCTCCTCTCCTCCTCCTCCTTTTTCTGTTCCACTTCGTCAGTCTCCTCCTCTCTCTTCTCCTCCTTCTCTTCCTCCTGTCCTCCTTCTTCTGCTCCTCTTCGTCAGCATCTTCCTCCCTCTTCTCCTTCTTCTCATCTTCCTCCTCCCCTCTTCCTTATCCTTCTCCTCGCTTTCGTCCTCGTTCTCCCATCCTCATTCTTCCTTCTCCCTTTCCTGCGCCTTCTCCTTCCACCCCTAGCAGCCCCTCTCTCTCTCTCCTTCAGCGCGTGTGTCACTCTAACGAACAGTGTGAGAAAATGTAGACGTTTCCTTATGGGGCGTCGCCGGATATATACGAACGGTTTTAAAAGAAGTTACGAGCCCAACGTAAAGCCCTACTGCGCCGGCGGGCACAATATGCGTGCAAGGGGGACATGAAGAAAAGAAAGGGAGAGAAAGAGAGAGAGGGAGAGTGGAGGAGGGGAGGTATGAGAAGACGAAGAATAAGCGCTGGAATAAAGGGTGATCGTCGGCGACATTTTATGATTAATAACATTCCCGTAGGGGGTTGACGAGGTGAGCGAAGACGTGGCCCCCGCCTCTCCTCAACCCTCGTCCCCACCCCTCTGTTGGCCCTTTTCTAATTCCTGCTCCTCTAGGACCGCTCTCTTCCCTTGTCCCTTTCCTCCCCCTCCCCCTCCCCCCCTCTCTCCCTCTCTGTACGTCTCGCTCTCCCACGGCTTCTCTCTCTCTCTTCCTCTCTACGTCTCGCTCTCCCGCGTCTTCTCTCCCGCGTCCTCTCTCCCGCGTCTTCTCTCTCTCTACGTCTCTCTCTCTCTCTCTCTCTCTCTCTCTCTCTCTCTCTCTCTCTCTCTCTCTCTCTCTCTCTCTCTCTCTCTCTCTCGTGTAGGGTGTAGTAACGGCGTCCCAATAAATGCCATCTGCATTCGGCCGAAGCGTTTACTGCTTTTCGAACAAGAGCGGGTAGAGAGCGGAGGGGGGCTGCGGGGGCTCTTAAAAGAATCGCTGACTGGCGGCCGGGCTGGGACGGGGGCCGGAGCAGGCCGGAGGCTCAGGGCTGCGCCGGAGATAATCCTGGCCTCGGTGTGCCCCAGGGCGGATGGGCTGGGCTGGGCCGGGCTGGGCTGTTCGGCCGGACCTTATACGGATCTGTAATAATCTTCGCACGGCAGTATTTTTAAGTAATTTAAACGCCGGCTCGGGCTGATTGCGCATGCATGCGCACGGGTGTTTGTTTAGACAGGCACCCCGCTCGTGGTCGCTGCGGGTATATGCGATGCGGATGGCATGTCGAAGAAATTGTCATGATTTCGTGATTTCGTCCGCATTCAACCCAAACGGTTTCTTCACTATGGACTGTTTGAATTGATAACAACTGACCTGAGCTGAAGCTGTGAGGGCGGGGGCGCGGTTGGGCGTGAGTATCGCGACGCCGTACCCCTCTCTCTGCTCTCTCTGGTGTCTCTCTCTCTCGGCCACTCGCCTCGCCGCGACCGTGCTCACCTCACCCCGCCCCACAACAAGCCCCACCCCACCAACCACCGCCACCGCCTCACCCACCCTTCTTCACCCCACCCTGCTTGCACGTGACTTGCCGTAACTCGGGCCTCATGTCAAAGCAAAAGTCTGAAACATAACGGCCTGGGAAGAAAAAAAAAACAGGCGAAGCTTCTGGGGGTGGTGGCATTTTTGTGCGCTCGGCGCTTAAACTGCGTCTTTATTATGTTTCTTTTGGCTAACATGTTTCCCCCCTCTCATCCAACCGATCATAACCGAGTTGAATTTTGTGCGGTAACGTTGCAAATGTAAACAACAATTTCAAAGGGAGAGCTATGTATGGAACTACATCTGCAAGGGACAGCTGTTCACGCTGTGTTCGTAGGGCGTCGTTGGTTCTCCCTTCTGACTTTTTTTCCCCCTTATTTGAGGAGTATAGGGTAAGGGTGAGATAACGGAAAGAATGTATCAGTTTGGCCTTCTACCTACCGTAGAAGCCATCCACTGTTAAAAAAAATGTTGAAAATTCACAGCACCTCTGTTGTGAAAAAAGTTGCCAGAACTCTTCGTCAAATTACAACAGTCCTCTGTATTTAAACCAGAACTCTTCGGGAAATTACAACTGTCCTCTGTATTTAAGCCAAAACTCCCCGGGAAATTCCAACTGGCCTCTGTATTTTAATCACGACTTTTCAGGAAATTCCAACTGCCCTCTGTATTTAAAATAGACTGGCTTCAAAAATATGGTCGACTGGCCGACAAAATATTTCACTTTGAGGCAGCAAAAGAGTCATTTTCTGATTACAGAGAAGTGTTGGGATTTCACAATCGTTCCGTATCGAGGAAGTTCTGGGAAATCACAATAATTTTTTAACAGTGTCGCACGGCATAAGAATAAGGTGGAAAATCCCGCTACCTTTTCAGTGTTTTCTTTTTTATTAAAATAGAAAACACTGAACTGGTAGCGGACAACCGTTGTTTCAGAAAATCTAACACGGCTTGGTCTATGAATCTCCAGCAGTCGCACATGCCTCTTTAAGTAAAAGTCCTTTCGGATAACTTACAGCATTACATGTTGAAGTGTGCTCACACCAACAGGTGTGTGACATTGTCACACTTTTGTGCATCCCGTGGTCCGGTCTGTGCCAGGAGGGCCCGTCAGGTCGCGGCGCACGTGTGCTGTGCGCCACTGTTAATTGAGCAATGATGGTGCTCGACTCGTGGCGTCCAGCCGCGTAACTAAGTTGCACGCGCGGCACACCCCGCCCCGCCCCGCCACGCCCCGCTCCACCCCGCCACGCCTCGCCCCACCCCGCCACGCCCCGCTTCACCCCGCCACGCCCCGCCCCGCCCCGCCCCGCCACGCCCCGCGCTCAAACTGGCATGTCTCTTGGTGGCGCGGGACGCGCGACGGGCCGCGGATCGCTGCTGATGCTGGTGCGTTGAAGAAGGAGGAGCGGTGCACTGGTACGAGGACCGGTCAGCAGGGGAGCAGGAGGGGGTAAGGTTGTGGCCCTGGCTAGGGTTTGCCGTGGAAGTCGTTTGACGGGCGTTGCTCCGTCGCAACTTTGTTTACAGACGACATGTGGACGAATATTTGGCGGGATGTGTTCTGGCCGACGTTCAACGGCCCCCTTCCCCTCCCTCTTTTCTCTCCCCCTTCACTCCCTTCCCCTTACCTCTCCCTCTCTCTATCCCTCCCTCTCCCTCTCTCCCTTTCTCCCTCTCTCCCTCCCTCCTTCCCTTCCCCCAACTCCCTCCCTCGCTCTATCTGTCTCTGCTTTCGCTCCAGTCAGGTGAGCGAGCGTCTTATTTGAGCAGGACAGTTCAGACAGCAGTAATCACACGGTACGGCAGCTGACTCAGTGGGGCACATATTTGCGAGTAATACTATGTGAGTGTGATTTCGCTCCAAACCTTTGGGGTCTTGAAAACAGCTGTATCTGGTTTTTAGCGAATTTGTCTTGACTGAGGGCATTACTAGTGCTAGGGGACACTATTTTATTGGCAAAACAGGTACGACATGCTTCACGTGTCAGTTCCTGTGACTACCCTCTAAACCCTTATGCACAATTTTGTGCACCAGTATTCCTGGATTTTATGCAACTACAAATATGCAAGCGTTGACCTTGCACAACTTTTCTTGCATAATATTAACAAGTTGTTCGCAGTGGTGCATAAAATTTGGGACGACCAAAAGTGCGGTCACGCCATTCATATGACATCCCGAGTGCGTCACAGGCGATCAGCGTTCCTATCGGCGGTTGTCATGTTTTGATTTTTTCGTTTTTTTTCTTTTCCTTTTTTTCCCTAGGTGCAGTTGTCTTCATTATTTTTTTTTCGGTAGTGCAGGCGAGGAGGTGTTTAGTACGTGACCCGTGGCGCTCCTCCTCGAGGTGCTGACCCTCCCCATCGCCCTCTCTTGTCAGTCTCACTTTGCGCGCCGCCAGCCGCGCGCGTTGTGCCCCACGCTGACTGACGGATGGACGAGAAGCAGACGTGACGCGCCCCGCCCCGCCCCGCCCCGCCCCGCCCCGTGGCGCGCTGTAATGTCTCGCCTGCCCTCTCCGAGTGGCGCGCCGGCTGGCGTCGCCCTGGCCGCATCACTAGCGCCTGCGGGGTAGGCCGCACGCCAGCTCTCCTGTGCGTCGGGCTTGCCTACCTCAACGCCTGCCACCTGCATAGAGCTGCAGCCCTGTCTCTGCGCTGGTTAGGCATTTGTCCTGTCTGTTTCCAAGTCATTCCGCCAACATTTTATCGCGCCTGTTTTCACTGGATTCCCAATCGTCGCACACTTGAAGGTATGTGAGAATCTTCGTGGTAAATTTGTCTCGCCAAGCTTATAAAATTCAAATGAAATAAACGTGTCCCGCCTAGTGCTTAAAATTTTAAGACAATGATTCATACCTTAACTTGCGTAAGAGTGCAGCAACTACACACTTGGGTTTTTTAGGAGAGTATGAAGTACAAAGAATCAGGTGCAGCACAAGCGTCGATAATGTCAAGAATGACTTTCGAAATGTTATAAATTTACGTCGTAATTTAATGTCAAGTTGATTCGTAGTGCTCATAGCATTACGACTTGTCATTGCAATCTAACAGCAGCTCTACACCATGGAAACTTTTTCCTGTTAATCTACATAACTACCTCTCACACTGTACAGTGCTGCAGATAGTCTCTAACTTACAGTGGAATTCGCCGTAAGCTTTTTATTGGTGCGTGGGGTCCGGTTCGCCGTGCGCGAGGCTACGTGTCCGCTCCGCAGCACCACACCAGTCCCCCGCGAAGAGCGCCGCTCTCCTCGCTCTGTCTCTCTCGCACCTATGCGGCGCGCCCCATGGGTGCGAGAGAGACAGAGCGAGGAGAGGGCTCTATGCCGGTCGGGCGTGGCGCAGCGGCCCGTCCCGGTACACGCAGGCATTATACCCTTGCTCGAGCCGTCGCGAGTTGGGCTAGGTCAGGGGTCCTACGGTCTGGGTCTGGGTCTGGGCCCGCCTAGCCGCGGCGGCCGTCTCCCCACCCTTCAGGCTGCCACAGGCGGGGGCCCGGCACCGCGTCCTAGGGCCGCAGCAGACGGCTTCACGCATGGGAATCTTTGTTGACGCGTCTTTCTATATCTCAGTCTTTCTGTCTCTCGCTTGTCCTTGCTCCCTGTGTGCGCAAACGACGATACAATGTCGGTGTGCGCCGCTGTTTTTTAAGATGACGAAAATTTGACGGGAAGAACACGCAAGCTGCGGAGAGTGCGAGATATTTGGCTCCTCTAGTTACATTGGTGCTTTGTGACCCGATTGGTGATCTAGAATTTAAGGTACCCCCCTCCCCCCCAGGTGCTTCTTCAGGCCGTTGTTGCAATTTAAAACAAAAAATATTTTCAGTTAAATGTAGACCGGTATTTTAGTTCTTTACCGATAACGATGTTGTGAAAATCGCAGTCTTCGCTGTGGTATATATTTGTGGTCGCGTCGTCATTGTAGTTGTAGTTGAGGTCGCGTCACTCGCAAAAAGAGCAGAGAGAGAGGGGGGGGGAGGGCGTCTGGCGGGACCAGGCGGTCACTTCACCTGGCTACATCAGTAAGTCGCTCCTCTGCAGACGGTCATCGCCGTTGAGGCTTCGGAATGCGCCGTTGCCGGTGGATCCCTCTCTCCCCCCCCGCCAAAGCCCACTCAGTGCGCTACTCCTGGCCACGACGCGTTTACGACCCTGAGGTGCGGTACACGCAGGGGGGACCCACCCGACGGCCGCACCGCACCACGCTACGCCTCTCCGCGCGGTACAGTGACATATATCCGGTTTGATTGGCTGATTCACCCGTTATGAAACCAGCATCTACTTCCTCCCTTCTCTCCTCCTCCTCTTCCTCCTCTCTCTCTCTCTCTCTCTCTCTCTCTCTCTCTCTCTCTCTCTCTCTCTCTCTCTCTCTCTCTCTCTCTCGCTCACTCTGCCCCCTTCCCTCCTCACACTCTCCCGCCTGGTACCGTTCCCAGCTTACCCTCGACCTGTCCTTCCCTCAGGCTTCTAAGTAATCCAAAGGCCTAAGGGTAGCCATCATTGATTTACTGCCTAGGTGCATGTGCGTGCGCGCGTTTGTGTGTGCGAGCGCGGACAGGCGGGGCTGGCAGCACGCAGGCGGCGCAGGCAGGCTAGCGTGAGGTGGCCCAGCCGCCCCGACCGAGCAGCCAGCCACTCAGCCACCGAGTCTAACTACGGTGGATTTTACGACCATGCGTCCACAACGCGTCTGGCTCGGCGCGCCGTGACCCGCCGCCTTGGCGCGCCCCGGCCGGCTCTACCCCACCCGACCCCGCGCCTCACCCTACCCCACTCTGGCCTGCTCCATCCTACACCGCCCTTCCCCGCCTTGACCACCTCGGCACTTTTCTTGCGCGCCTCATCCCCCCGGACGTCAAACTGTCCCTCCTTCTCTCTCCTTCGTGCCGCCCGCTCCCATGTTAGGTTCATCCTTGTCCGTGGTGTACAGAGCAGCACCCTCCCCTCTCGTCTGTGTACCTTCCCTTTTCCATTTCTACTTATTCGTTTCGTTTGATTCTTGCTTTACTTGGAAGAAAGCATTACATGCTGCTGGAACGTTGTTTTTTTTTTCTGGTGAAGGGTGCACTCGGTAAAAACAATGTCTCTGATTTTTTGAGGAAAAAGAGAAAACTTTGAGGCACTAACAGATTTAGAATTACAACTTCTCAGATTTTTTTTTACGAAGTTTCCTTTAAAAATGAGGGAAATTTCCTTCATCTGTTTTAGGGGAGTTCCTCAAAATCGGGGGAGTTTTCCTCAAAGTCACGGACTGCCTCAAAGTTTTCTCTTTTTCCTAACAAAATCAGACTTGTTTTTACCGTGTAGATATGACTTATAGATGCCGACCTTAAATGTTAAATATCACCATCCCGTAAGAAAGACATGACCACCTAATGTTCAACACTGACTTTAACTGCCGTTTCCATGTAACACTTTTAGTTACAGTAGACACAGTCAATTGCAATCACAGAATTGTAGTAGATCAAGAGTGTGTGGTTATTACTGTTTCTACAATGTACGGAAGCAGTTTACATGCGTCATTTGCTGTTATCTTGTTCCCCTTGCGGAGCAAAATCCAATATTCCTGAATCTCTCGGTGGGGGCCGGTCCTGACAAGGAGTGACCCTCGGGTGGGGTAGAACCGGGAGGGGCTATGCGAGAGGGGCAGGGGCTATGTCAGAGCGCCCGCAAGCTATCTCGGCCCGAAAGCAACGGGTCTCTGAGACGATTGAACTGATAAGAAGCATTGGTAGCTGCCCCTCTCTCCTGAGAGACGCAGTCAGTCAGACACATTTACTCTCCATGTCAGCCCCCCCCCCTTTCCCCTGCTCATTTTAAAGAATAAGCCGGCTGGGCCCGAAGTGGTCGCGTTGCATTCAGGTATACAAAGCTCTCAAAATCATTTGAAAATCTTTAATAAATCACCGACATTCTATTGAAATGTGTGAAATCTCATGAAATCCTATGAAATCACTAGAATTCTTTCGAATTCATATGAAATCGCCTCAAATTCCCTAGAATTCTCCACGAATTCAGATGAAATCAACTCGGAACCCCTTGAATTCACTTAAAGTCACCGTATAATCTGCAAAATTAAATTACTTGAAATCGTTTGAAATCAGTTGAATTCACTCGGAATCTTTTGAAATCAGCCGAATTCACTTGAAACTAATAGTATTCATTTGAAGTCAGTGGAATTCACTTGGAAATCAATCAATGAAATCTTACTGAAAATCAATGGAAATCCTGTTGAAATCATACGAAATCATGTGAAATCTTTGAAATCTGCTGGAAATCAGCACTCGGGAAAAAATGACTTCATTGTGAGGATCAATTTTTGTCGATAGGCAAAATTCGATAGCTGAAATTGAGAATCCGAGACTCACAGCCAGGAGCTGGTTGTCACGACCGCACACTTGTACGATGAGAACTAAGCTGGAGTTTGTTCCATTCGCACACGTGCCCGGTCGTGACAACCGGCTTCTGGCTGTGGGTATCGGATTCTCGATTTCAGCTATCGAATTTTGCCTATCGACAAAAATTGATCCTGACAACAAAGTCATTTTTTTCCGTGCAGGTGTACTATAGATTTTTCAGAGTTGTGAACCCCTCGAGTTTCGGCGTTGAATTCGCAAATCTTATGGGAAGCTCTCCTGCTTTTTCCCTCCCCACCAATGCGGCCGCTGCTCGGCACGCCCCTCCTCCCCTTAGGGGGCGTGGCGCGGCGCGGCGGGGTGCATTACCCACTAATTAGCCGCGGGGTGGGGTGAGGGGTGGGCGTCTGCTGCCGCGCGCCCCGGCGGCCTGGCGCCTCCCGAGGGGGCGGCGCTTTGCCACCGGCCGGGCTGGCTGGAGGCGGCAGGTAAAGGCTGTGATCTGCACTCTGTCCTCTGTTCCATGGATTCTTTTCGCCTACACGGAGAAAAGGATTTTGTTCTCACAAGAAACAGTTTGTTGATATAGTCTTAACATTATTTTTTGTCCCATATCACCAATAAAAAAATCAGTTGGCTGAGCAAAGCATCTGTAACTAAAACAGAAATTTTGTTAGAGTACTGTTGTAGTCACAGAGGCGATTTGCTCTGCCAACAGATTTTAAGTTTCTGGAATTTAAAAAAAAAAAAAAAAAAAAAAATTGTTAAGGCTATATTAACAAAACCTTTTTCTCCGTGAACTCAAGCCCGTCAGGCATCGCGGCGCCTAGCGCTCCCGGCCCTGCCCTGCGCGCGGGTGTCGGAAAGGTTGCCACCCTCTACGGGGCTCCACTGAGCCGCACGCAGGAAACGCTAACGGTCGAGCTACTTCAGTGACTTGCCTAGAATGCACACAGGAAACAAATCTTATGGGAAACTCTTCTGCCTCCAATGACCTCTCCTATTTTGCTGATAGTGTGTTTTGGGCTATGTGCACTTTATTAACGGCATGCGGATAAGCAGTATTATTATTATTATGATTCCCCCCCCCCTCCTTTCCCCGCACACACCTGGTTTTCCAGAGTATCCATCCATTCAGCCATCCCCATTCCCGCGTTCATTCAAGCCCCTATATGCGGGAATGTCAACTTTTGCCGCCGCACTAGTCTGACTAGAGATTTTCGCCCGTGAGGCCCCCCGCAGTCCCACTCGGTGGCTCCATTTGTAGTCGCAGCCAGGCCTCTGGGGCGGCTCTGCGCTTGACTCGTCACTACTTTGTACCAAATCAGCTCTGGCAAGCCGCCAGAGTGATTTCTCCCCCCCCCCCCCTTTTTCCCTGCCCCCCCTCCCCAACCCCTGCTTCCGCGGGGACGGGACGGGCCCCACGCGGTGCCTCGGCTCAATGCGAGCGTTGAATAAATAAGAAAGAAAATGCTTGGAAACGCGTCAACTTAATTTGAGGAGCAGTGCGTGTGAAATTTGAGTCTCGTTCGTACTCTAGAAACCAAATTGTAAGAATGAATTGGACGTGTAGACATTGCTGTCAAAAATAGTCCTCGGCTTACGGAAAAATTTTCCACGAAACGAAGTTGTAAAATTGCAACTGCAAATCGTAAAATTTAAAGCACTACTTATCAACTTGAAATTCATATACGAGCAGAAAATGGTTGTCGTAAATTTACAAAAAATTTTGTGAGTCGTCATTTACAAAATATATCAGAAATTTAAAAAGATATTTTTCACAGTGGAGGTGTGTGCTCGGTAAGAAATAAGAAATGTCTCCTTGGTATCAAAAGACCATCGGACCGGTTCAGGGACTGTCACATGGAATCTTCCTATCGCCGTCCTTAACTCGGCCTATTTATTGGTCCTTGGACACCAAGAAACCGTTTTTAACGCTGTGATTATCCATCCGTAGACTTGAACACAAGGGTGATTTTCTTTTTTTGGAGGGGGGGGGGGGGGGGGGGGGGGACGAAATGGGAATGCGTATGCTTACAATATAAAAGTGGCATGAATAATTTACATTTCCAGTGAGGTTCACTGTAAAAAAAAAAAAAAACTGTTGGAAAACAACACTTAAAGTGCAGTGACAACCGTGTTGTTGACACACCGTGATGCTGTTCGAGAACTACATAAGTTGTCAAGGAACAGGCATGTCTGTTTTCAATACAAAACAAGAAATCTATTGTTCCTGAACATCATTTCCTGTTCCTGCGCAATTTGCTCTGTTCGTGTACAACTTGTGCTGTTCCTGCAAAGCTATTCTGCTGTTCCTCTACAACTTTTCATGTTATCTGACAACTTGCGTTGTTACTTGACAACAATTAATTTTTAATTTCATGTCAATGTTGTTGTACAGTACAACGACGCAAGTCATTTAAAAACTTAACAGCAGATTTGCTATTAATTTACTGGCATATATTTTTTTTCGCTGTTTGAGGTTTGTGATCCCTCGGAGCGGTGCCAATCGTCAGAAGACCCGGGCGTGGGCCCTGCTCAATGTCAGCTGATGTTGAGGCAGTCTCTTTTCCTAGAGGTACGGCCTTATCAGTGGGCACTCACACCAAAACAGGAACACTGCCGAAAAAACAGTTGTGTACTTCGACTAAACCACACAAGTCAAAAGCAGATCGATCATAATCTGAAAGGTAGGCATAATGAGGGGCAAAACCTCTGTATGTAGGCAACCCACAGCATATCGCCCCTCCCGTAATCCGGACTAAAATAGCGCCGGAAAAATGTTCTTAGGTGTCTCAGGCAAATTTTAATCTCAGTCCTAATTGGTTTTCAAAGTCATAAAACATGTGCTTCATTCTAGTGCTATTGGGAACGCTACATGTACACTGAGAGTCCGATTCCCAAACGGTCCGAAACAAGGAGAGGTTGTTTTGGGTCGAAGGGGGCCGTTTTTGATTATTCACTATGGCTTGTTGAAAGGTAGCTCAAAAGCAGGACTTCCGGAGTTAGCAGTATTGGAATATATTTATCTAAAAGTGGCAGTGCGCTGCGGAACGTTGCGGCCTGCTTTCCTAAACTTCAGCTGGTCGATTCTCGTGGGCAGTTACCAGGCTCAAACCCTCCTCAGCCCCCGACCTGATTCAGGCAATAATTCGTATCTCCGCGCAGATAAGCGATTGCGCCGCGTGCGTTGCGTATGCTCGAGTGTGCGCACGACTGTACTCACGGGGTCGACAGCCCTAATGTTGTACATTGTGGCAATGCGGCCGCGTTGATTACGGTATCGTCTCATATGGAATAACTGAAAGAGAGATAAATGGTGAGAGTATTGGTATTAGGGCTGGTCGCGCCGCCGGTGGGAACCCTATTGTGCGAATGTCACACATGTGGTCACATTTGCATGAGTCCATTCTTGAACACGTGAAAATGTGTGAGCTATGCTATGAATTCCGCACATTGCGGCGGACAAAAGAACGAAATCCCACCTACGCAACAAGTGAGCGACATACAGACACACACTGGAAACTCAAGTGTGTAAATGTCACACTCTTCAAGCAAAAAAATATATAACAAAAATTAAATAAATAAATAACAATTTAGATCAGTTGGAATATTTGATGTGAAGAATTAGCACTTTGACTAAAACACTGACTGCGTGGAAAAATAAAAAGCAGGGTAGCTTGAAAAATTAGCACCATAGCTTAAAAAGTAGCTGCGCCTATACAGCTAAAAAAGTAGCTCGCCTGCTAATTTTATTGCTTGGACACTAATTTTTTTTTCTTTTGCGTGCTGTTGGTGTGCGAGGATTCATTCGCACACTTTGCCACTCAAACGAGTGAATTTGCCTAGGATACGCACACGTTTAAGTGGGTAAGTACACGAATGAATCCTCGCACACTTTCAGGTGTGTAACATTGACACACTTGACTCTCCAGAGCAAAGACGCGTAGTCTATGCTTTGGGAGAGGAGGAGCAAAGAATTCGACGTTTTCAACCCTATTTCACCAGGATGAATATGACACATTTTACAAGTTGGCACAATGTGGCGCCAGTGTTGTTTTCGTCTTTTTGGCTCTGACTGGCGAGCGGACGAAGGAGCGACCATTAAAAAGACGAACGCAATTTTACGACCTCTGGAAAAGGGCGCGCGCGGGCGTTGCGTCTCAAATAACAGGCCGGGGCTTAGGCTCCGATCCAGTAGCGTAAAGGCGGAGGAACCGTCGGAAAACGACAAATATTAAGAGAAGATGAGGGAGATGAGGAAAAGGAGGAGGAAGAGGAGGAGGAGGGAGAGGAAGAGGAAGAGAAGGCGGCCGCGAGAGGTGCAGTCAGAGGCAGATGAGGAGGTGACAAGTATAGGGATCATATTGTTTTCATCCGTATAAACTGCATTAGTGCGTCTATTTTAAGTTCCTGTCAGACTGACAGGGTGTCCCCACTGTGTTAAGCTGCAGCAGGTATCGAGCGTTGAAACGATACTTTTGTGCTTAAGCGCCTGGGTGTGGCCGGGATGGGGTGGGGCGGGGCGTCGGAGCTGCGCTGAGCCTAGGCTATAGCGCCTTGCGCAGCACGGGCACGAGAAGGGAGAGGAGGGAGCAGAGGAGAGAGAGAGAGAGAGAGAGAGAGAGAGAGAGAGAGAGAGAGAGGCAAGAGGGACCGCCTGTCTGGGGACCAATGGCTGAGCTGCAGTGCTGATGCAGCTCGGCTGCATGCTGGGCGGGCTCGCTCCTCATTGGTCGTTGGAGTCTGCTGGGTGGGGGTGGCGAGGGGAGAGGCAGAGTAAGGAATAAGGCCCCCCTGGGGGGCTTCCCATACCAGCCCAGGCCCGTATAACACACGTTGAGGAGCGTGCTCGGTGTACGGGCTTAGAGGCGCTCTACTCCCTCCCCCCCCCCTCTCTTTCTCTATTTCTTTCTTTATTTCTTTCCTTCTCACACTTCCCAAACAGTCATCTCTCCCTGTATTGCTATTTCCCTCCTTAATTTTACAAGCATATTCTGAAAACTGAACCATCTCTCTCATGATTTGATCAGACACAGCCTTAGAATTAAGGCTAAGACATCTATGGAATGATTGCGATAACCGACATTGTAGTCGGTTCAGCCATCTTGTTATGATTAAACCTCAGCCAAAGATCCAACGTGTTTGACAACTTTCCTAATCGCGAGGTTTGAAAAAATAGAGGGTTTAGATTCTTATATTATGCGCTTGGTCTTACTTATGCAAGAGCAAATACTAATTACTGTCATTTGTCGTGGCAAAGCCACTGCCCGTCCTTACTGTCATTTGTCGTGGCAAAGCCACTGCGCGTCCTGAATGTCTCGCAGCAGTAAGATCTTCTAGTAAAAATGATTCGCGCCTAAATTTCTACAGTCGAAATGCGTCTACCAACTTATTTGGTGACTAGCGGTTTCTGTTGCAGTCTCCTCCCTGCGGCTCTGGTCGCGGGAGGGGCGGCGGGACCCAAGCCTATGAAGCAGACCCCGTGCCCCGTGCGCCTGTGGGACCCGTCTGGGTGCAAGGTGGGGCGGGCGGGGCATATCGCAGCCACTCCCACCTTGATCGATCTGCCTGCACCATCCTCCTGGCATCCCCGACTGCTGCACGCCTGCTGCACGCCTGCTGCACGCCTGCTGCACGCCTGCTGCACGCCTGCTGCCCTCGAGGCTTCGGATCGCGCTATTTCTCTCGCGAGCACAGCTGACTACAGACGCCTCTTCATCTATACTCAGCCAGAGCTGATGCAAATTTACAAGTTTTGAAAACACTGTAGTGTAATTCTATGAGATGTGAAGTTTGAAAAGTCGCATGGGTGTCGTTTGAGAGCGTACAAGTGAGTGTGACGTGTGTGGCGATCTGACACACGATGCAAGAGAACCCTCTCACCCTCATTTTTAGCGTTGCCTGGGTCAGGAGGGAAATGTCACAAAAAAAGGCAAAGGCGAAATGGTAGGATTTTTTTTTTTTAATTTGCCACTTTTTATCGTCTTTTATGAATAACAGATACTTTCCAGTTTTCTACCCCCTAAATTTTTTGTGTGCGTGTCATGAAGAACCACAATTACGTTGGCTTAAAGTCAGGGAAAAGTCAGAAAAACTGACTTTCCAGATACCGTGCGTTCTCTTCTCCGTTATTCAAAGCCATTAAGTCGATCTAAATACGCTGGTTTGACTTGAAATAATCGACCAATGGCAATCGTACTGTGCGCACCACGAAACGTGCTCCCTTCTCCCCTGCAGATAAATGATTACGACTCTTTGTTCTCTTCATCTCATCTATGAATCATGTACTTTTATGATGGAGCTACGTGTCTTACTTCCTTGGTTTCTATGGGCTGTTGGTCCTAATGTAATGAGATCACGGATCACTGGTTCAATCCATGGTGCCGTAGGGGAGCTTGAGCTTACCATGCCTTGTGGCAAGTTGTTCTCTGTTGGGAAAAAATTGGTTGAAAATCTACGGCACTGTAAAAAAAAATCCGCTTTTTCACGATTGATCTGGGCAAATTTCTTTCGAGGATAATTTGTCAGACTTCCGCAACGAAGGATTCTTTATTTGACGAATGACTCGATAGACTCAATTTACGAACGATTCGTACTTTTAGGAATGATTCGTTGCAATGTATCACTATGAATTTATAACGACAATAAAAACCTTCTTGCCTCGTTAATTTAAATTCATAAAACGGAAAAGAACAAAAGAACAATAATACATTACTTGCCTACGGTTGTCAACTAATATCTCATGTACAAATAATTTTCAAAATTATGAACTATTCCTTTGCTAACGAATCATTAGTAAAGGTACGGTTTATTCGTCACGTTGCAATTACGGATCATTCGGTTCAAAAATACGAATTTTTTGTTAAATTTTTTTGTATGATTTGTTTATCTATTAAAACGAATCATTCGTTGCAAAAATTTCGTAAAATTACTGATAAATTTAATTGTGGGGGTGGAAACCCACGATGAAAGCAGGTGTAATTATTTTCCTCACATCAATGGCCGGAACACGTTGGATCTGTGATTATCTGCTATTTAGATTACAGTTTAACTAAATGGCAGTATCTGTCCCTTTTTAGCCGATGATGCCTTAAATTACCTAACCCAAACAAAAGTTTACCCTAAACTTAAAATGTGAAGATGTCAGTTAGCTTTTACTCTCGAGTCCCAAAACCAAGCTCATACCCTGGGTATACACTTGACTTGATAAACCGAGTCACAAATGACCCATGGTTGTTCACGGTAAACAAAAATCTCTGAGTCTGAGAGTGCATCTCGATTTCATGTAGTGCTGTCTTATCCTTTCCCATGAGGGTAGGAAAGGACAGCGCATCCAAAACCGGGGTATGCTCTCGGATCTCGGGATTTTCGTTTACCGTTAATGGTACCTGGGGTGAGTGAGTGATTGAGTGGAGCTCCCCGCTCCTCCCCCTAACCTACCCAACAATACTGCGCCGCGATGAGAACTCGACTCGCCTAGTCTACTCGGGCCCTATCGAACCGCCAGGCTTCAGCTCGTTGCTCGGCACGCTCTTGGCGCCCGGCTCGCACACGGCCTACCCGACTCGTACCGATGCAGCGTGGCACCAGCACCACCAACTTCTCCTTGTCCTATATTGCGTATTACATAACTTTAAGTAATCTCTGCTTGAAATTCTGATTTGGATTTAAAAATAAAATAAAAAATAACACAATGTTTTGTTTTTCTGTTTCAGGTAGAAATGGAAGAGAAAATGGCCGTGTCCACCGTGAATCGATACAAAGGCTTGTCGAGAAGTTCAACTTTCCTCCGGTGGCATTGCCGCTTATTTACGTGGTGCTAAAAGATCATGGTTCGGACTACGAAGAAGTCAAAAACTTATTATTGGAGGGTGAGACATTGTTACAAACTTGCATCATATTACTGATCGTGCCTGCCTTGTCTTCACAACAGTGCTTGGTTTCACCTCAACGAGGGGAAAACGCAATTGTAAGAAAATGGTTCTTCAAACCTTTACAGTCAAGTCGATTTCATCTTAAAATTCTTTCATGTACGGTTTGGTTTCACCCTCGTTTTCAATAAGTTTGAATGAAATTGCATTAGTCGTAACTCCAAACAAAATATGCCAAACTTTTGCATTTCTTGCATCCCCTACTATTTCTTCAAGTGCATTTTGAAAGTCTGCTTTCGTTATTTGCTGCCTCCGCTCCCAGCCCAACCAATGAAGATTGGCACAAGACGTCTCAGTAAATTCAAATTTAACAAATAAAAGTTCTGTCTTAAATTCCTTTTCTTGAAATGATTATTTCAAGCTGCTGAATTCTTTAATGCAAAACTACAGAGTCAATTACAATCTAGTATAAAATTGATTTTTGCAACTGTTCATTTTTGTTTCTTTGAAAAGTATCAGCTGCAACTTAAAAGTCACTTGATTTAAAAAAAAATATATATATTTGTATTTGGAGACGCGAAGAAAGAAGAGGACCACACACTTCACCATCGTCCATCGTCTTCGTCACTCCCACTTCTTCTTTTTTTGGTTGTTTGTTTTCAGTACTGCTTGTTAAATCGATGGCCTTACATGTGCATCGCATCTTTAGGACAACTAGCGTGTTTTCTCTTTATTGAATTCCTTGCGAGGCGCCAGCGGTGCAGTCGGCCGCGGAATGGCTCTTCCCATACGTCCGCCACACCTCATGTGTTCAGAGTTTGCAATTAGCTGAGGCTGCGTGCGTGCAAGGCTGAGGCATTCTTTCCCGTTTCTTGCGAGAGAAGCTGCTTGGCAAATATTAGTTATGACGACCACACGTCGCCCCGTACTTAACCTCCTCTGTTTTCATTTTGTCACACTGATTTTCTTGCTTGACGTGTGCGGCAACGTTCTCTTTTAAAATTTGACGCTGTTTGTATTCCTTGTCAAAGATATACTTTGTCAAAGCGCCGTGGACCTTTTCTGATCGTTGTGAAAATCTACGTTTGTAATATTCGATCGTCTAAAAAATTGGAACGTCAACACGTTCGTCAATCGGCTTTCACCCATCTCCTATTTTCTTTGCCGTGCGCTTCGTACGTCCATGGGTGTGCGTGGATGAAAGCGCGCATAACGACCACGATAGAAGGAGGGTGGCGAGGGGCGGAACAAACCGGTCATTTAAAGCCTCTAAAAGCGATAAAAGATTACAGGACACAATGAGAGGAATTTCTTGTACAAGTGTAAAGAGAGGGCATAAGATCTTACTCGTAAACGTAGTGGGCAAACATGAGGAGCTAAAGTGTGGCTCATGCTCCGTGTCTGTGATTCTCAAAGGAAACAGAAAAAAAAACTACGCCGTTCCTTGTGATGCAAACTGCTTTAGAGATGGACGTGGGAAGTAGAAGCAGAGTTATTCCATGGCAACGGTACACGCCGAACAAAAAAATTGTCTCCAAAGTCGACCATACCCGTATGGACTTTTACAGCTTTATTTTGTCATGTGTTTGTCATTTGCAAGATGACAAACCTTTCGCCACAAACAAACAAACCAAAATTAATGGCAAAATTATTTTGACACCTTAGACTGAAAGGCACGCAGTTCAGCCGCGCGTTCCGAAAGGCACTCAGTTCAGCCGCCCATTCCAAAACTAACGCAGTTCAGCCGCGTGTTCCGAAAGACACGCAGTTTACCGCCCCAGAGATAGGAACTGCGTGAGTCTCGGAATGAGCGGCTGAACTGTGTGTCTTTCGGAGCGTGCGGCTAACTGCGTTAGTCTTGGAACGGGCGGCTAGACTGCGTGCCTTTCAGTCTAAGGTGTAGATTTGATGTATATGACGATTTGATCCGTCACTACTACCTGCGTATTTTGTCATTTTTTAACGTGAAAGTGGTCAGTCTTTGGGATAGGCAGCTATACCGTGATTTTTTAGCACTCTGCTTTTAACTTGAATACAGGAACTATTATTTCAGAGAATGGTTAGTAATGTTAAGGAAAAGTAAATTTTAATGCAAATTTTCCGTTCTTACCTACAGTAGCGCTCTGGAACAGTCTGACCCATTTTCTACTCATATCATACAAGTTCTCTGGCATTAAGTCAATCAAGCTGGAAAGCGCAGAGCCTGAAGGTCTGAAACTAAAAAGTCAAGTATGATAAGTCTTTCAGTATAAATAATGAATGATAAATAATGCATGTTATGAACTACTTTCACAATTTTTTGCGACCAGAAATTTTATGACATTATTTGCGATATTTTCAAAAGTACACTTCAAAAAAATCTATTTTAATTTTTACATCTTTTTTTTCTTCAACTAACACATATGAGGCTGCATACCAACAGGCAAGTCTCTACCATGACTTTTTCCCTACTTTTAGTTATAACTTTTAAAATGGTGATATTTTATACCTACTGAATGGTTCCACCTAGAGAGCTGCCATTTACAACGTAGACTACTTCAAATTTTTATCTGTACGGCGTTATTCACACTGATACATGTGTTTTTGGACACAGCAACGGCTCCATTTCTCGGTGAATTTTTCTGAGTAAAGTAGTGGGTTTGTAAAGTTGCGGGAACGCTGCGCTGTTAAAGATGTGGTTTATGTACTTTGAAGGGGGATGTCGGACACCGACCATTCAAATGGAACTGAATCAAACCCGTCTGTGCAATAGGAGTGAGTGCGCGTGTTTGTGGGGCAGACTCGGCACTTATTACCAGACGTTCGCAATAGCCGTCCTCCACGCGAAACAGGCGTCGCTGTAAATTAACCGCCACGCACTCAAGTCAGCCAATGCACTCTAACGTGCCATTTCTACGTAGTTTGTTGTCTTTGATCGCAACATTTACCTTCCAAAGAAATTGTTGTGGCGTTATCGATTAGACATTTTTTCGCTGCATTTACTGACCTTTTCTCTTTATTTTTTGAATAAACTGTCTCTGTTTTTCATTTCCTGAAAACGAGCAGCTATCCCCGTGTGTGAGCAGCTGTATTTTATTGCAGATAACCACATCATGACCACTTATTTAAAAGCTATAAACGAATCTTTATCGTTTTTGGACATCGGCCGCTTCGGATGTGTCGGCCACACGCGGGAGCCAGAAGTGAGAAGGGACATTTCCTTTTTGACATATTTAAATGTAACTTTGACGAGACCGTGCTCTTTCTTTATTAGTACTGATTTAATTCAACTTGTAATTCACTGAGCGTGTCGCATATTGTGTAAGGACTTCCCTTTCCCTGCCAACCCCACGGTACATTCCGGCTTATCCCAGCAGTAAAATTCTCAAATGTTTATTGTGCCTGCCCATCAGTTTTATTTTGCGGCCTTCCCCAACAAAGTGCCCGAATCTCTCTGCAGCTCTGCCCGGTAGTTACAGGAAAGCTCACTGCGTTCAAATTAGTCCGCAGCCGCCGGACCCTGTCGGTTTTGTTCCGGTGCTTTCAGGGTCCTCTGTCTGCGGACCAGACCCTTTTTAACGGCGGCCGTATTTCATTTTTTAATTCCCTTGAGGCTATGATTACAAGCTGGAACCTCTGTCGGTGCCAAATACAGAATGTCCCGATTCTGCCGAGCCCTTTGCGTTTTGTTCCCTAGTGCCCTGCTGGGCTGGTAGAGTTTAGGAGCACACGACAAGGTTAGGTTAGTTGAGACAAAGAGGGCAGTAAACTTGCCTTTGCCGTTGTGATGGTAACGCCAGATGACTTGCCGTGCTCCACCCCGCCTCTTCCCCCGTTGACTGGAGCGACCACGTTGTGCAGCCATCACATGGCATCGCATCACATGACCCGCCATGAAGTCAGCACAAAGCCCTACCCATAAATCATGCCTCAAAATATCTTTATCGCTCACCGACAATAAACCAAGACGGAATCACATAAATGTGTGTATCTATGCGTAACTTATGCATTTTGTGTCCCCTCTCGAGAGGGACGGCGCGTCGGGGTGCAGCTCGAGAGGAGGGCCGCCACACTCACTTTGCGTAAACTCCGTCTGCTCGTCCCCTTTTAGGGCCACCACACTTGCACACTTTTCTTTTTCCTCTGATCATTAGAATCGCGCCAGGAAAGTCTAGTACACCATCCCCCGGAATCTTATTTCGTGGCCGTTATAGAATTGTGTACCGCTTCAGGTTCCTGTTTTTAATGTATTGTTTTCCAAAAAAAATATGAAAGCGTTATCGTTGTTGAGCTCAAACCAGACAAGCTACCTTGGCGATGACAAACTAGATCGCATAGCGTCAGCGCATCCATCTGCATCTTTTAGAATGTAGAGTCAAGAGGAACACAGTGACAGGTTGAAGGGATATTGAAGAAAATAAAGGCAAGGGAACGCGAACTATAAAAGTGTCCGACAAGTTAACCCTCTCGGAGCGTTTATGTTTTAGCTTGAACGGGCGGGCTTAGGGGGTCGGGGTTTGAATCCTGCACACTGGGCCGTCGGAAATAAAACTTCAATAAAATCTCGGCGAGACACAACATGAAAGAAGAGGAGTGCGCACCGCCCGTCGAAGAGGGCAGCAACGCTCCGCAAAAGATGGCTCTCTGCAGTTTGTACAAATTGTACTCTCATTTAGTTACAATCAGCGATGTGTCATATTTTGTTGTTCTCTCCCTCCGGCAAAATTAATTGAATTTGCGTGTCACTTTGATGATGCCGGTTTTACGACTTCATTCTCTTATGATGGAATATCATTAAATTTTGATTGCTTTCTAAACGTACCTTCTCCCTTCGCCGAAGGCGGCAATCACCATGATCAGTCTAAAATCGGTCATGGTGGGCTAATTCATACTTTTATTGCCTTTTGCCTAAATAAGTTTGCGTAGATCATAAAAGTAAGCTTTTCTGGAAATCTAAAAAGAATTAAAAGTAATTGAATGAGCCATCATATCAAGAGCCCTGCAACACCACCATGTGATCGGCGCGGGACGATCTACGTCATCAGTCTTCACCATCAAAGCAGCTATTCAGTAATTAAATTATTGTATTTAATACAGACTATTAAATGGGGGATTTAAGTTTAAAGCTTATTGGCAGATACTAACTTCACATAAAAATTTTCAAAAAGCAGAAGCACTGGTACTATAACATAGTAGTTTGAATGATTTATTTTTTTCGAGTAATTTATCACCATTTGCTCAGGATGTGTTTCAACATTTCCGTCTTATTTGACATCTGGAAATAAGAAGTCTTTGTTAAAACTCATCTTGAGCAAAAAACAATTCATGTATTAGAGATTATATGCTACAGAAATGGCACTTGCTTTACTGTATTTTAGGCTCGCGGGTGGTTATCGTGTTGTCATGATTTTCAATGTGCAGCTACCCTTGGTTTGGTAGCCTATTACTCAGTTGGAAGCTAATGGCGCTGACTACTCTTGGCGCATGGCAGTCACATCTAAGCTTTATTTGGAAAGAAAAGGAGGCTGGCATGGACGATACGTTCCTAGCTTTGTAATGTCAGCGCTATGATAATAAATGATAAACGTTGCGTAAAGACTTCAAAAACTCATGGAACGCAATTACCTCCTGCGAGTTTTAAATTCGTAGTTGTAGCTGTAGCAGTCAGTGGCCAAAGAGCAATACCCTCAGTATTGCTGTCATTCTACAAGTTCAATAAGTAGTTATCGGTTTCCCCCAGTTGGTTAAGGACTTAAAAAGAGAAGGCAATGACAAATTACAGTTCATTTCAGAAACTTGGCTTGCATTTACAGTTGTTTATTCTTTCATTTTGCCATAGACTTCGATGAATTAACCGTAAAGCTGCTCGCTATGTCAACGGAGACGGCTCAATATGTTTATTACTGGTAAAGTCTGCCTTCTGAAGTCATACCAACTGGGGGTCACAGGACTGCCTGATATAGCCATGTGACCTGATTGCAGTGTACCAGAGGAAGTGCCAGGTCTGCACCTTTAAGCATTACATTGAAAATGTGATTCAAAAACAACAATACCATCGCAGCCGCCTCCGAACTCGACGAGACTAGCTACAACCAGGAGAGAAGAGACGCAGACTTTATTTATTAAGAAGCATTGTGATTTTAGTCGATAGACTGACTCTTTGGTGCTACTAGTCAAACCCACCGAAATCCTGGTGGGGTCAACGCATTGTGATATCGCCTGCTTAGTTCAAAGCCTCAAGAAGTAATTATATGAAGAAATTAGTGGACTGTATAGCCATATGTGTTCAACTCAACGCCAGCACCTACTCCCTCAAGAAAATTAAACTTTTGGATGTACGTCATCGCCTTTGGAGTCATCGCGTAAGGGTAAGTTAATGATAGCTCTTAGGGTACGTCACAGGACAATACTTCAACGGATAAAATGTGTTCTGTCCTTTGGTTTGAATAGTGTGTAATGGTAGTGTACCTTGAAAGTGCCCACTGCCCTGAGCTTGAGTAGACCATCAGCAGAGATTAGGTGATAAGATGTATTTCGGCCGAATGTTGAATGTACATATGTGTGAAAGGTGTTAACAGGTATTGTATGGCGCGATGACAATTGTGTGGCCTCAGCACGCAAATGAACCGTGTAAGCATAGAGAGCGTACGCGAATGAATGCAGTCGCATTCTTCACCGCGCTGTTTGCTGGCCATCTTTGAACATCGAGCCGCATAGCTGGACCGAATGACTTGCTCTCTTTACGACGTGCCAAACAACGTGCCCTCACGGACCCTATTCAAATTGTGTTCTATTTGCCGTTCGGATTATTCACAGACGAGGCCTTCCGCGCAATGAATAATATTCCCGCAACCTCATTTGACGCCCAACCCCACCTGTGGATATCGTTTGCCAGCCTACAGTTCACTGACAGAATTTCTGAGATTCTTAGCTTGCCTTATGACAGGTGGAAAGTCGGTGGAAAGTCAAGTGGGTGAAATTCTGCAGGTATATATTCACGAGTATCTTAAATTGTTTCGTCATTAAGTGTGATCAGTGTTACGGTTCGCTGACGGTCAGAGTTTAGTCAAGTGCGGCTCCGTGTGCCATGCATGCCAATCTGCAGCCTAACAATCAGTTCAGCAGTCATACATAGTGACAGGCAGCCGGTCGGCGCTATACTTAGGGTAAAAGGAAAGTTTACAAAGCGATAAGGTTCGAAACATGCGTTACATTAGTGTTCGACCAGTAATTTACAGTTATCTGCTCAGTCAGTAAGGAGCATGGAGGGGGGGGGGGGGGGAGCAAATTAACTTTGCCGTCATGTTGGTGACGAACGCTGTTCGCTACACATTTCTAAAGGCTGCTCGAGAAACAAGCGATAACTGGGGAAGGATCTTGTCGTTGCCCGCTTTCATAAACATAATTGCGGCGCATTCTTTCCTTTATTTTCGCCAAAATTAGGGTAATTCCCATCTTTTATGTACTCACGTACGGAGGAGGGGCCCAGCACAGCACAGGCGGCCGTCATAGCCACGCCCACCGCCGGACGACCACGCCCCCCTGGAGGGCCCGCCCCCGCGGGCTGCTGCTCCCTGCGGCCCGCCCCACCCTGTTGCGGCCTTTCCCAGGACCACCCCAGCCAAGAATTCAGAGAGAGGGAAAGAGAAAGAGAGAGAGAGAGAGAGATAGAGAGAGAGAGAGGGTGGAAGAGGAAAAGGGGAGGGGCTGCGGGGAGGGGCTGCGGGGAGGGGGAGGGCGTCGGAGAGATAGGTGCAGGCTCAAAGGCTACTTGGTTCGAATCACAAACGCTTCATGAACAGTGTTGGGGAGGCGAGCTCCGCCGCTTTGGACCGCCAAATAATTAACGCGAAGAGGAAAAAGAAGTACGAAAGCCATAGAGGTTGCGGGAAAGGAAGCGGTGAAAGAAGGGTGAGGAGGGGTGGGTGGTGGAGGGTCTGCTGTATCGCATACAGGACGGGCACAATTTCCTAAAGTACGCTGGGAAAATAGAGGAGGAAAAACAAAGGAGTCGGTTAGGTTACTGTAGGTACATTGGTCATACAAAGTTCCGACAAAAGTCTCCTCTGAGGTGTTAATTGTAAAAGTATACGATTTGCTTGAGCGCGCGTGCGTTCGTGTGCGGGTATGCAGTATGCGCCATCATGCAGTCTCGTCCATTGGGCACACGGGCGCCAAGGTGCCGGGCGCTACAAGAGTAACTGTACGCGGGCTAGTCTGTCCATGGCGCTGGAATACCCATCACACTGCCTTTCCCGGGGAGAGAAGCTGAAATAGCATTTCTAAATTTTGCGAAAGTAGTGCAGGAGAACTAACTGTTTTATGTAGTCCCGGGGAAGTACACTCTAAATGACCATGGACATTTTTGTAACTACCGAAGGCTAAACTAGATACAATTTTCACCTCTTAATTGTGTGTAGTTAGTTACAAATTGTGTGGAGTGCGTTACAAATTGTAAATATCGGCACACAATATTGTATCTTGTCTAGTGACGTACAAAATCGTTCATAGTTACTTACAAAAAATATGTCCATTGATATTTAGTGTGTAGAGGTTTTCCAGTTGAACCCATTTTACGCGTCGTCGACCATGTGTTTTGCCACAACAAGCGAAAACTCTGCCCTGCCAGAATATTACTACAGTTGAAACGATTCCCTCCCTCCCCCTCACCATTTCTCTTCCCTGCCCCTCCTCCCCTTCTTTTTATCCGGCCCCCTTAACGTTTTCCTCCGTGGGTTACACCGGGTCGAGACGTCGCTCTGAAAACATACCGTAAATCACATTTTAATAGAGCACGGTCTGCACGCCTCCAACTATGCTCCATGTCCGTAGAGGACGGTAAGCGCGACATGCTCGATGTCTGTACTACCTATTCCATTCCATTTCTCTTAAATTCCTTCCTTCTCTTCCCGGGTGGAAGGATCAGCATTCTAACTGCACTTAAATGTGCAGTGGGCAAACTGAGGTGTCAGGAAATATAGTTTAACTGTACAAAATTACATTTGTCTCAAATAACTGGTACTTTTTCTACAGTTAAACTATAGTTTTCAATAGCTAATTTTATTTAAAAAAATATAGGGCAGCAGTTTCTAGGCTCTCATAAGGGACTATATAAAACTCTCTAGGGCAGCAGTTTCTAGGCTCTTATAAGGGACTATATAAAACTCTTGACAATCGTTTTCTGGCGATTTTAGAGGGCAACTCCATTGTCTCACCCCCTAAGTAAGTGTGACGTCTTTGGGGAGGTCTCTCGTATGGTTTGACCATAGTTTTGATCACGTTTGTGATGAAATGTCATATGCGTGAAATGTCGAACTCCCCGGAGCTAATGGTCTGAGGTCACATTACGTGGTGTGAGCAATGGCTGTTACGCGCGTCATTTGTTTTTCCGCGATGGTGGGACCGAAAGGGGCTAAGGCGAGAGACAGACTCGCGTAATAGGGCAGGGTGGTGACACCCTTCTGTAACTGTGGCTTTAATCCGCAGAGGGTATGAATATCCGAAGCTTGCGTGCCCTCGTGTTCCCCTTGAATTGAATTTGGGACCCATCTAATCGAGGAATCGCATCGCTGCGGGCGTTTTCTTTTTCTGTCGTGTGCGAATGATTGGGGCACTCGCACGAGGGAGAGGAGAATGAATCAATTGAGGCCATAACATATGTTTGTTTTATGGGACACGCCGTAGTTGTCCGCCCGTTTTACATGGTCGTTATTGCAGCGCGGTGGGGCGCGGCAGGGCAGGACGCCGCGGGTCGGGGTGGGGTGGGATGGGCCAGTGAGAGGGCCTCCCGGAGGGGCGTGGAGAACGGGTCGCCGGTCTAGCCTGGTGCCCGCTGGTGCCTTCATACTTCCGATCAGGTGATATTATGTGGCATTTGCAATAGGGACGCGATAGGCAGGCTGGTGCGACTGGTTATTTGGGTTGTCCTACGGAGGTGTCGAGGGTGAGTGTACAGTCGCTGTAAATCAAAGTGAAATGGCAAACGCCATTTTTTTTTTTATAATTAAATTAGTTAATAGCTAGCTAGTTAATGGCTAACTCCTGGTAATCGGAATATTACTTTGTAAATCTGCGAGGACCTTTTTTTCTTACATAGCAGAATTGGGTGTGAAAGGGGTATCATCCCCCAACCTTTCTTCTCGTCGGGCCGGTCCCGCCTAGGCCTCGAACGCTTGCCAGCGCAGCGCCCCGGCTACGCTGCTTACTTCCTCCTAAAATATAGGACCAATACCGCTGGCGGTTGGCGCTAAATTTACCCCCTCCACTCGTAAGCGTGTCGAGGCGTCGTCCCAGTGCTGAGTGCCCGGCCCGAACCAGCCGACGGTCATTCCCACTCTATCGCGCTTTTACCGCCTGAAGTCCCATTTCTCTCTCTGTTTGCACGTTTCTATTTCCCACACGGATACTGAATTTATTCAGGAAAACTGAGGTGTGTGAATGTCGATGCCACCCGATGAATGAACACCATGAGTTTTCCCGCTGATGTAAGAAAGTTCAAAATGTTGGCGTACTGTCCAAAAGAGTTCAATGTGTTATGCGTCCCCATCCAATAGTGTGTGGTATGGACATAAGAAAGGAGATAGAACTTTTTTGGACGAGCAGCTTAACATAACGGATTCTCTCATTAGGGGTCACCGCTCTTCCACTCGTCTTCTTTTCTGTGAAATTCTTCGAATAAAGAAAGTAACAACTTTGCTGCATGTCGTACGAATGGAAATTCATAGAGGTGTGAATAGTCTTCATGAATTTCGTACACTTAGAAAGGATGGAACCCTACACACACTCACCTACAATCTGCGACATTCATACGCTTTGGCTTTCAGTCCAATGGAAAGATGAGTGAAATGAAAAATATATGTGAAGGAGAGGGGGTCTCGAAAACAGTGACATGCAAGCCGCATTGTGTTACTTTCCCCCTTCCTACCTCTCTCTAGTCATGACCCCTCCCGCACAACAGTAAGTGGTCAGTAAGTGGTCGAAGGGAGAGGGTGCACTTGGCAGACCACCCTGATATAACGTTCGTTTGCCAGGCGACGTCGAAGCCGTCAACCCGGCCCTCACTCTACCAGTCCAGATCATGAAATCATGCGCACCCTGCACTAACTCTGGGTCATAAGCAATTCTACCACCCCCACTCCCCTTCTAGTATCAGGGAGCGTGCCTGCAGGAGGCTAGTACACATAGCAAGCTTGAGTGTGTAAGTTTCGCTCTCTTTTTGGTATGTGAATTTCCACATGTTACACTCGAACCACTTTAGGTGAACATTGTTCTTGGTACTTTAAAAACATTTTGAAGGACAATACACTGCTGTGTTTTCCATACTACGCCCTCCGACCTGTACTGATCGTCATTATTTTTAGTAAACATCTATACATATTTATGGCTAAGGGTTTCTTATGAGTTTTTATTTCATTCCCAACATTTCTGTAAATATATCAGCCACTGATGAAAACATAAATGTTTACTTATATTAAAGGGAATTGTTAAGTAGTCGTAATTGAAACAGTTTTCAGAAGCAGACAAAGGTTTTTGAAGCAACAGGAAACACAGGTCTAAAAATTGGTAAACGGGCTGAGATTGTCAACCGTTTGGCAACAATTCTAGCATTGTCGTGCTCAATTTTATGCTCTTTCCGCGTAGATTCGGACTGCTGCTTTGTCTAGGGCTGCGCCCCGCCGGTCTTGCAGATGTGTAATGTTTGTTGGCGTGGGACTCCCCGGGCGTCCCGCGTTCCTTCTTCGTCTTCTTCCTCTCGACAGATTATGGGCGGACTGGATGCGAACAGACAGACAGACAGACTGACTGACTGACTGGCTGACTGACTGTCGGACTTGGACAGAGCGGCCGGCCCAGGTCTCGCCAGGAGGGACGGAGAGGGGGCGACAGCAGCAGGGCGCCAAGTGACAGAGAGCCAGGCCGTAAAGATTGCAACGTGATGACTTGGAGGCCGAGCGGGAAATAAAATTTGAATACTCCGCCTAATTTATTTGCAAAGTTGCGAAGTTTTCGCCCAGCGCCGCTGCACTGTGCATGCTGCTCTCGTGGCCTTCTTTTTCGTCTCTCGTTTCCCTTTTTTTCCCCTTTTCTTTTTCGTCCCCCCCCCCCCTTTTTCCCCCCGCTGTGTCACGTACAAAGTTTTCCGGTGTGAGTTGTTGTTGCCGTGGTCGTCATCGTTTCTGCCAAATGTTGTTGTCAGTCTTCCTCTCGTCAAGTGTCAGGCGAACTCCGCGAGAGCCTGGCCTCCTCTCCAACTGAGGCTCGTTGCGATGAGAGTCGAGGCCGAGGCGGGCCGTGCTGGCGGCCGTGAGCTTGGTCCCCTTTGGGATTGGGTTGGACCGGTCAACAACCATGGGTCATTTTTGTGACACGGTTCTCTCAAGTCAAGTCAACGGGGTGGAACGGGTGGAACCCATTCGCTGTGGGAGCGCGCAGAGAGCGCAGGGCACAGCGTGTGGGGTGCAGCCCTGCAGCATGCCTGCAGCGGACGGCGTGGAAATCCCATACTCATTGGGCGGTCAGCGGCAGTTTCCTGTCCGTCTCATTGGCTTGCAGTGTCCTTTCGTTGTCTTTTCATTGCCCGTAAGGCACCGTGGTCCTTTGGGTAGGCAAACCGCTTGCACCTGCGTCTTCTCTGAAACAGCCGGACCAGTTGGTGCTTGGTTGGGAAAAAAAAAAAAACAACAACAACAGTGTCAAATCTATGGTTGCGTAAAAGTATGCGTAATGATGCCCAAATCTCGCATATGTGTTCAATGTGTGTCCTCTCATAGAATCCTAAGCTGATTTACACAGCAAAAACTAATGTGACATGAATCACACGTCAGTTGATGTGACCAATTTATGTCACATTACGTAATGTGACCATATTCTTGGTCACGTTTGTCGTGCGACATCCTAAGCCATCCTTTATGTTATGCCTATGAGAATTACATCAAGGATGTCACATTACAAACGCGACCAAAAATATGGTCACATTACGTGGTTGTGGTCAACCCTGCAGCACTGTCTCGTACGTACAGTCAATTTTTACCGAAAATTACGGTGAATCTGACGGCAAGCAGTGTTGCCAGAAAGTAATGCAAAAATCCGCGCAATACACCTGTGCGTAAGGGGACTGTACCTCCGCCTGCTTGCTAGGCAACATCTGTGCGCGAGTACAGTGGAGTTGCCTAGTAGGCAGGCGGAGATACCGCCACCTGCACACAGGAGTATTGCGTGGCTTTTTGCCTTATTTCTGGCAACACTGACGGCAAGTTACGGTTCTGTATCCTGGTTCACTGTAGCTGTTCCACGGAAAAAAAGAATTAGTACTCAGAACTAACACATTAGCTGATTTGGGGATAGATAATCCCGAGTTCACTGTGGCACTTAAGAGCTGGCTGCCACAGTCAAGAGTTAGTTGCCACAGCGAAGCTGTCGCTGGAGGAGCCAATCGGTCTGTTCTGACAGCGAAACATTCCATTAGTTGTCAGAACAAACTTGTTGTCTCCTGCAGTCACAACATCGCTGTGGCATCTAATTCTTGACTTTGGCAGCCAACTCTCAGCTGCCACAGCGAATTTCTTGACCATCCCAAAATGAGCTAATTTATTGGTCCTGACAACTAATTTTTTTTTTCTTCCGTGTTGGTATGATGAGTCCGTCTATGCCCTTGCAGCCCAGGAGGAGATCCACAACCTGTCGCTGCGGTCGCTGCGCGAGGGCCTGGAGGTGCCGTGGCTGATGCCGGCGCACCTGTACAGCGCGTCCGCCCTGTGCGCGCCGCTCGCGCCCCTGCAGTACCAGCTCGGCTTCGCCTACCACTCGGGCGCGGCCGCGGCGCCGCACCACCACCACCACCACCAGCCGCACCACCACCCCGGCGCCTCCGCCTCCGCCATGGCCGGCCTCTTCCCCCACCACCTGCACCACCTGCCCTACCAGCTGACGCTGGGCCCCGCCGCGGGGGCGGTGCCGGGCGCGCTGCCCCCCGGCGCCCCCTCGCCGGAGCCCGCCGGACCCTTCAGCCTCCGGAGCTCCGGGAATGTGTCTCCCACGTCGTAGGACCAGGAGAGGTACGTCATTTTCTTGCCGTTCCTAGGCCCGCGCAAGGGTCTACCACTTCCATAATCCTCGTACACCCCGCTAGATGATTATTGATAATCACATACTTTAAATCATTCAAATTTCCACAATTTGACAAATTTTGACAAATATGGAGAAATGTCAAATTTGACCAAAAGTTGGCCTATAATCAGTATGTTAAATATTAACTCAAATTATCATTGATATAATCACCATAATCGTGACTGATTATAATCCTCGTACGCGATTTTTCAAAGTGGTAGACCCTTGGTCCCGCGTCCCGCGTGGGCGCACACACACACTCACACACTCAAAAACCTATACGCTATATGTTGTGCGTTAAGTGAGGGGGGAGACAAATTTTGATGCAGAAATGTGAGTCTTTTTACATTTTTATGGAGTATTGTTGAATTTTTCTTTAGTGTACGCTTTGAAATTTTCTTCATTCTGATCGAGATTTTTCTCATTTTTCTTTTAAATCTTGACACTTGATTTCAGAAAGATCATGCTTCTGGCGATAAATCACGCTTAATTATGGCCCTCTAAGGAGTGTAATTTTTATCGTATAAGACGTGAGGTAAGCAGTGCCCTTATGCCATGATATTTGTTTTAATGCAAGGGATAGCGATGAAAAATATTGATGTGCAAGTATTATATACACCAATGATAACTAACACACTTAATGCGATATAAATGTTATTGCTTTGTGCTGCAATGGTGATCCAAAAACATAGTTATGGTTTTTGTACCCCGAACTAGTTGCATTCATCATGACAATTTGATTTACTGTGTAGTTATGCAGATACTGATTGGCTTACAGTTGTGGTTGCACAAAATCCTGCACAAAATCTCTCCAGGCACAGATTCCTGCAATCCCTTTTCCCTTATGCACAACATAATGCATAACAGTTTAGTGTGTTCTACACCTTTCCTTCTCCGGTCAGCGGCGGGTCGCCGCCGAGTGCTGCTGCATGGCTGCTGCCTGTGCAGCGCTTGTTGCACCGGCAGCTGCAGTAAATTGCAATGGGGGCCGTGTTTGACATTTACTGCATCGTAATCAGCCCCTCGTCCCTTCGCACCCCCTCCCCCGCTTCCTCTCCCTTGCCTCTTACTGCCCACCCCTTTTATTCCCTTTTCGGATTGCAGAGCCAGTGGGATTGAGTGCAGTTGGAGCGCCATCTCTTTTTTTCTCTCTCTCTCTAAAAGGAGAGTAAACAAAGACCTTTGCTGCTTAAAATGAAATGAATCACTTGCACAGATAAATTACTAAGTTACTGATTTGCGAGTAATGCGATAATAATATATCCTAAAATGTCGTTGGTTTGCTCATGAAGAAAATATTTTGAAAAGAAAAAAAAACTGTAAATGTACACCTTAATAATTGACGTAGGCGCCGACGGGATTTTCATCGGTGGCACTCGGCCAAAATTTGCCAGTAACGGCGGCGTCGCCGACGTGGACGCCGATACCATGATCGGAAGCAGCGGGGTGGCGACTAAAAAATTCAACAAAAATCGCAAATGTGATCATATCATTTGAGAAGCTTCGATATCTAGTATGCACATCCCGTTTACTGTAGGAAAAGTTATGAAAGTGGACAATCTTGCCCACCTACTAAGCGTGTTGTTTGATTTTAGCGAAAAAAAATTCGGCTTAGTAACCGGCGAATCCGCGACCTCGCCGACGACGAATTATGACGGGCGGCGGCGCGTCAAAATTCGTCGGCGCGGCTTCGGCGCGGCGATACCCCTAAAACGGGTTGAGCACCCCTGGAAATAAGGTATAGGGCATCGCACCTTTGTGTTTCCAGTGAGGCCTTCGGTCGCAGTGTTAACGGGTCGTCGCGGGCGTGTGCATGTGCATGACCTCTTCGTAGTGCTCTGGAGTGACCATACAGCGTGCCAGCGGGCCCTGACCACCGCTCCGGGCGCCGCCTGCACCCAGGTCCGCGCGCCCGCCCCAGTGGGCCCCACCCGACCAGGCCCGCCTGTCGGTATGAGACCGTCTCTTTATTTTGATGGGCTGCGGGTTGGGGGTGGGGCGGGGAGGGTTGGTGTGGGTGGGCGGACAGGGTGCTGGCTGGGGCCGGCGTGCAAGGCGCAGCCCCCGCACTGCCCTGCTCGCTGCAACGCGGCTAGGCTCCTTAAAGCCAAGTCTACCCGTAAAAACGACAATAAAAAGAGATTGTAGGGGACGTCTGGAGGGAGAGGGGAAGAGGGCTTTGCAGTGGAAGGAGGGGGCCGCGGGCGCCCCTGTTTGGTGCAGCCGGGCTGTGTGTGCTTTCCAAGTGTCAGTGTGTTAGAGGGATGGAGGAGGCCGGGGGCGGGGCTGGGCGGGGCAGCACGTCGTTTTAAAACTTTTTATCTTTTCTGTCCCTCACTCTCTCATAGCCTCTCTCTTTCTCTGTCTGTCTGTCTGTCTGTCTGTCTGTCTGTCTGTCTGTCTGTCTGTCTATCTGTCTCTCTCTCTCTCTCTCTCTCTCTCTCTCTCTCTCTCTCTCTCTCTCTGTCTATGCCTGTCTGCCTCCCTCTCTCTACCTATATTCCTTAGCCTCTCTCCCACCTTTCAATAGCCCTGGTGCGCGGGCTGCGTGGGCGATGAGATATACAGTCGATGTGTATGATGTCGACTTGATTCCTTACTGTGGCGTCCGTGCCTTCTTGCCCCGCGAGTGGTTGAGAATATTCTGACCACCTCTCTTTGATACGTTGATGGTCAACATGTGACCTGGATATTGGCCGGCGAGGGTGTAGTGATACATTCTTGCAGCCTCCTCGATACGCGGCAGGCTTTTCAAAGTCAACGGATGCTTTCGATACTATGCTTTCTTTCTTGCGTTTGTTTCTCGTTAATAATTTCATTTTCCTGGGCACTGTTAAAATTTTCTTTTAAGGTTTACGATATATTTTTTAATGACGATTTTCGAAAAATGTTGTACATTTACGACAATTAACCCTTTCTTCCAAGAATTTCAAGTTGAAAGGTGGTGCTTTTAATTTTACGATTTGCAATTGTAATTTTACACTTTATTCGCCTCGTGGAAAATTTTCCCGTAAACCTCCGACAATTTTTTTTTTACAGCGGTTACTCTGATGGACTATCATCGAAAAGATTAAAGGACAGGTTGATATCCCTGTTGTTCAAACCCTATACGACTCATGTATCACATTGGTGATTGGTGGAACGGCCTTGCAAGTAACCGACTCCGGTCGGTGAACAACCTTGGATCATCACCTGGTTCTCTCAAGTCAAGTCAAGTGTGATACACTGTATGTAACACGTCGACGCGTTAGTCCTCCGTGTGACCGTGTCGAAGCTCGATCTCAGTCGCGTTCCGCCAAATCATGTGACACAAACAAATAACAAATTTCATGCCATGTGACACGAAGGAGTCACCGTAATTTTTTTCACGCGACTCATTGGTATGGTTTGATTTTAAATCAGTCAATTTAAGTAAACTTCCGTCTGGCCGTGCGGAAGTGTTCGTATTTGAAAGTGTGATCTGAAAGAGGCGAAAATGAGTGTCGTTTGTGAGGGGTTGCTGGTGCAGCGGGCGCGGGGGGAGCAGGGCAGCGCGCCCAGCGGGGGCTGCGGCGTCCCACTAAAGAGGCATTTACTGCCCTTAAACGCTTATCCGAAGGGCCACACTGCGTCTGCTCCCTTAACGCCCTTTCCGTCCTGAGCCGACGACACGGAGCGTGGCGACCGACTGACAGAGTTAACGGCCCGGCCAGGACGGCCCCGCGTCGTCCGGGACCTCGGGACCTCCCCTCCCCGCGGAGGGCCTCGCGATTACCCTGGTATACTGATGTGGGGCCAGCCAAAAGCCCCTGCAACCGCCAGAAAAAAAAATCCCAAGGAAAAAAGAAGAAAAAGCGGATAAGACAGAAAGGGGGTTCATCCCCCCACCCCCTATCGGCGCCTGCTTGCAGGCAGGCAACCCCTCCCATAGGTCTGTTTAGTGGGTTGCCTGTGTCCTGACTGCAGGGGCTCCGGCGCGGCGGTCCGCTGGCCCGCTCCAGAGCGGTGGCTACTGCGGGAATACACCCCGATGCCTCCGTAAACATTTCGTGCAAAACCGAAGGGTCCACCATTCTGGTAATCATGTGTACACTTTGACCGATAATTTCTGGGTATCACATCCCAAAATATTCCTCCTCTCCTTGTTTTTCATGATGGTTTGGGTTTTCCCTAGTTAAAATTTGCAAAAAAATTACATATAATTCAAAGCTATTTTTTTTCTTCTTTTTATCGTAAATTTTACCGGAAACTGTTGGTAATTTCTGGTATTCGGTAATCGTGTGAACACTCCTGGACAGAAAGGACGGAGCGATGAGCGATGTACCCCTTGTCCAAAACACTATTAACTCATGGCTAAGCGAGATAGGTTTAATGACGTACCCAATGTAGTTCCCGATAAAAATAAAAAGGATTGGCAGTACTTTCATAAAAATACGATTCCACGACCAAACCTTTTTAAGAAATAAAATTTAGTAAATGTGGGGACTACTTTCTGCTCGCGAAAATTAATACTCGTTTTTTTCGCACTTTGCTTTTGCTTTGGAGATATTTTGTGTGGATGTGTTGGACTCATCTCGCTACTGCTGCCCTGTTGACTGAGGACAAACTGATCTACCGGCTGCTTGTCTTGCACGCATCGGCACACTTTTGTCGATCCGTTTCTGTCTCTCCGCCATGTGCATCTGAACCTCCGCGCGCACACACACTGCACCACTACCACCACCTTTGCGCGCCTCCTTGAGACTAGTGACGAGAGGGGGGAGTGCAGGGGGAAAAAAGGGGGGGGGGAGCTAAGGCTTCGCTGGTCGCTGTACATAAACCTGGTCGTCGTAAAACATAACACCGGACCGTGCAGCGGCAGCAGCAGCCGCAGCGGCAGTGAACAGGCAGACCTCGGGGCTGCTTTATAGCTTCATCGTAATAACGACAAGAAATGCATAGAATGCATGAAATGCACGTGCGGCAAAGAAAACAACAATAAGGCAGTATGTGGCACTACGTGTACACAGCGCCCTTGCCGCCCTGCCGTGCCCCAACCCTCCACGCCCCGCCCCGCCCCGCCACGCCCCGCCACGCCCCGCCACGCCCCATCCCTCCAGCCCCACCCCGCCATCCCGCTCCGTCACGGCATGCATTCTTTCAGGTCGAAGTAACACCCTTTCGAAAAGGCGGGTTGAAGACCATTTTACCATACTTCAGCTGTTCCGACCGCCGGAACGTACCTGGGAATTATTTTTGAAGAAAAAAAGGGAAAACCAAGTCCCTTGGAGGACTTCTTGGAATTCAAGTGCCCTGGTGCTCAATTCAAGTTCCTCACAATAAGATCAGGCTTTTTTTTGGGGTGTACCTGTTGCCTCTATTTTCCAAGGTACTCAAAACATGCAATTTTTAAAAAAAATCTCCATCAAGATCAGAATTGGAAGCAGATGATAATCCAAGTATCGGTACTGCCTTTGATTAACCAACGGTAAGCAGGCAGACTGGGAGAGGGCGGGGCGGGGGATGCCAGTAAGCCACTTCCCGCTGGTTTGGCAGAGCTGTAAGCTTTTCGCTTGGCATTGCAATGCGCTTCTCAACGTCATCGCGGTCTTAGTCACTGAGACGGGGCGTCGTAAAGTGTGGAAAAAAGAGAAAGAAGAGAGAGAGAGAGAGAGAGAGAGAGAGAGAGAGAGAGAGAGAGAGAGAGAGAGAGAGAGAGAGAGAGAGAGAGAGTAGTGGGAGGGTGACAGAGTGCGATGGATGTTCGGTGGAAAGGAGATAGAGAGAAACAGGAAAGGGGTGGGCAGACAAGTCTTACTGCCGCCCGTATTGAACGGTCCGAGACGGTCCTCTCCAACCCCTGAGCCTCCCCATCCCCTGAGCGCAGGGGCGTGTCGTTTGCATTCATGGCGCGGAGAGAGGGGATGTTGTCATTTTATAATCCGGTGGTTACGGACAACTGCGGGCGAAGCACCAGCAGCAGGAGCGACCGCCAAAACGCTTTGGAATCACTTGGGCAGGGCAGGGCAGCACGCGACAAACCTCACCCTAATCGCTAATCCACCTCCCCCCGCCGACCTTTCAGCTCTTCGAAAGGGTTATATACGCATCTTAAAGTTTTATGACATTGGTTTTGAATTTCCATAGGTATTGTGTAGCGTGCGTGAGTGCTTTTGTCTGGGTTTTGTAAAACTTGGTGGTATAAGGGCTTAGTGCAGCCACAGCATACCTTCCCGTTCGTGTTCTGCATCTCGTTGGTTTACTTGTTCTTTATGTCGGCCACCAGTGCGCAGCATGCTGTAATCCCAGTGCAAGAGCAGCCCCTGACCCGCCCCCATACCGCCCCATACACACACTACACGAAATTAAGATTTCGGGCTCAGCGTAATAATAATAATAATAATAATAATAATAATAATAATAATAATAATAATAATAATAATAATAATAATAATAATAATAATAATAATAATAATAATAATAATAATAATAATAATAATCGTACTTCTGCCTACGTTTTTTAAGCGTTCTAGCCCGCAGCGTCATTCACGTTTTACTAACAACCCATTTCTTCTTGTCTGTTTCAGGAAGGCCTCATCTCTTGTGATATTCTTTACCTGAGAAGCGGTGGGGACGTCTGCTGTAGCCCGTGTAGCCTCGGCTCTAGAGATGCGCGTAGTCCGGTCCAGCCCAGCGTCCCAGCCGGCCGGAAGTGTATACCTGCTCTTCCGGCTGACGTTCCCGTTTATAGGCAATTCGCGATCAAGCCAATTAATTACTTCAATTATAGTGGTACGGTGTGTGTCCCGGTCCAGCAGGTCGGAGTCTGTGCCCGCGCTCGTGGTCAGTTCCCCACACTAGTCAGCAAAAAGGGCCGCTACGCCAAAAACCTGCACAATACAATGCGCCAAATATGGATGTTGGGAGCGGTGCTATCTGGTACAGAGCGATACCCTTTAGCTGAGAAAGACCGCGGCCGCGCGCCGTCTCAGAGAGCACACCCTCTCAGGTAAAGAGCAAAGCCTCATTTTTTTAAAGGGAAAACTTTGTAAAAGTCCATGGTTTTGAGGACAACTCCGGAGATTTTGAGGATATTTCCCCTTAAACTCTTTCAAAGCAGAAGGGCTCGCTAAAAATTGTGGCAGATCCCCTCGCCTGTTCTTTTTTTCAAAATTTTTCTCAAAACCAGGCAGTTTCTGAAAGTTTACCCCTTTTCCTCAAAAACTAAGACATTATTTTCAGCGAATCTCCGGCGTTTGGACGCTAAGAAAGACTTACTCTGCGAGATGCCACTGAGAACCGCTACTACTGAGCGGTGCCCAACAGCCTCCCGCAGTCTAAGTCTCTCTGAACACCCACGCGAGGGAAAAGCTATCCTCTGCAACAGCTTACGGGAGCGGTCTTTCTCAGAAGTACGCTAAGAATCCAACAGTAAGCGATGCACACAATAAGTAAAGTGCATAGAGCATGCACGCTTTATGTAAAGTGTGCTTGATAGGCTTACTGTGTGTAACATATGAATGGGCATGCGCACTGTATGTTATGTGTGCCTGGTTAAAGAGTTCATTTGTAATCATAGCGCACAATTATGTACACAATGTGTGCATTGCAGATGCTCCCTGCGCGTACCAAACAATGAGCGAGCATTTGGAACAGTGAGCATGCACATTTTTGTAACTGTGAGCATGGTCACGCAGGCTTCATGTACAGCGTGCATTTCTCGCGGTTGGATTTTAAGTGAAGGTATCAACGTAGGATTTTAATAATATTAATTTTTTGTCTTTGAAATTGGTTATATATTTCATTGTTTATTAACGCTAGTTTGACTGCAACCATAGATCCAAATAAATTGAACGCAGACTTTACGTACTTTGGAATTTCAATTGCTATAATTAGATCCAGCCTTTGTGGAAATACCTCATAATTGAGAAAAGGGCTGTATGATACTTTCCCGGGTAGGCATTAAAAGGGAAGCACTTGATCCACTCCCACCAACTAAAATTTAAAGTGAAAATGTTGTGCTCATTTCACTGGACTTCACTTTTCCATTTCGAATCAAGAGGTGAAATTTCCTTATCGTGTCCAACTTGGTTCACTTTTTTATTTACTCTGCTAGCTTGTGCTGTAAGTGGTTGCAGTGAGATTTAGTCAGACACATGCAGTTCTGACCGATTTTGTGATATTTTTGTTTGTTGGCAAATAAGCGACCCTACTTTTTAAGAGAGATTAATTTATGCTACAGCTGGCGTCCATGCCTCTTGTGTATATACGTAGAAAAACACTGAATATTTTGTGATATTGGAGAACATGGCAGACTCTTCATAATAGACTGAGGCGTGTAGGTTTTGTGCAACTCAAAGAAAGGTTGTCCTTACCCTCGTAGTGCCAACGCACAGAATTGCGTATTTATTGCTGCATTGTGCATGGGAAATTAACGTAAAATGTTACAAATTTTTGTCTCATAAAGCATGCACTATGCATACAGATGTGTTACCTTTATAGCGCATTTTAATGCACATTACCAAATTGGTGCTACCACAGTATGAGTCAAGTCAGCTTTGATAAATTTGTGTTATTTAAATAATTGTGAACGCATGTTACTTTTACATTCTACTTGTGTATCCTCATTTTCCTTTTTGATAGAAAGGAAGTCAGTGCTGTGAAAATACCATAAGTTATGTCCTCATATGGGTGAATAATAACTACTCTCACTTATAGAGTTCACACACCGTCATGGTTTTCAGCAAAATAAAATGCATCTGAAAGTGAATAATTAGCCAAAAAACTCTGTTAGAGTCCTGTCCTATCTCTTCTGGGTTTTATTTTAAATCTAAATCGATAGGACCAATAGCTCAACCTAATAGATGCATAAAATACTTTTGCGTTTTGTTTTACATATTTTATAATGGTGTACAGAGTTATATGTTCAGCTATGAGTTGTATGAAGCGAAACAGTCCATTAATTATTGTTGTGATGCAAGTAATTTGATTAGTTTGTCCTGGGACATTGTTATAGCTATGTTATGTACATTTTCAAGTTTTGTTAATTTATCTGATTGTTGTGACCAAATTGTTGTAGAACATCTCATTCTATCTGCCATACAGAGACCTCTGAAAGCAGCCATGTAAAAATCGCTTAAAAAAATCAGATTAGCTTTCGCTCCACAGTCCCTGTCAGATCGGCCTTTGTTCAACCGTCCTTAGGAACTGCATGATGCTATTTTTCAGCGTTCATTAAAAACAAATGTACGGCAGGGCAAGGCAATCTATGTTCTTTTCTAAAAGAATATACAGTGAAGGAAAAAACAGTTCAGAGTCAATCATGATACCTCTCTCATTTTCTTTGCCTCTTTTCAAATCAAGTATCAAATACCAGCCAACAAGTATATTTGCTGTGCATTCAGTGTTCACAGATCAGTTTCCCATTGCTTGATTTTATGACAGTTTTTCTTAGGCGGAAATGGACATGGACGTTCACACCGGCTTATCCAGTTGTATAACTTTAGAAGTTAAAGCAAAGGAATGTCAAAGCACATTTTGTCTCTTGATATCAATTATTAGACATTTTTTCCTGAGGAATATATCTACCCTTCAGCAAAAATGTACACTGCCCTGTAATGGTGGCATAGTTAATACTGTATCATTCAAAACTTTGAAATACTTTGTTCCCCTAGGACTCTATTGTTGTAGCTCCATCCTTTCTTTACTGAAGTATGGATTTCATTGTTTAACTTCTATGAACCGTGTTTCCTGTTTTTTTTTTAAAGTGTTACGTTTTATGTGTATTTAAGCTACTGATGATGAAATACATGATAATTTAAGTACCTCAAAACTTCAAAATTCAAAAGCATGATCCATTCATTTAATTGAGACACAAGAATATTATCGCTTAGTTCTAGTGCCCTCAAAAAAATTTCTTAATGCACCTTCACCCTGTCTTCCTGAGACGTTTCCCGGGTTCAGATCCCGGCGGAATTTTTTTTCTTCTTTTCTTTTATTTCATTATTTTCTTCTTTTCCGTATGTACTTGTTTACCACCCAAAAGATGTATCAAGAGGATAAGCTTTTTAAAGCATTATACACCTCGAGGAAAATACAAACTTCTTCTTGTCCGCCATCACCGTTGCAAACCTTTTCTTTATTTTTTTAGAAACAAATTTGCGGCGATTGGGTTTGAACAGCCGTCCCCACAATGGCAATGGACCTGATTTCCGAGGTGATAGCTCCTGCGAGACACTGGGTAGGCCGACCCGCCAAACACGTGTGTGAAGGTGGTGGCCTACCCAGAGACCGCAAGAGCACGGGGTGCGGAAATAAAAGTCTTGGCACCCACATTTTCATTGCATCGTCGTCTCTCAATGAGTTCATTGTGGGGGCACCCAACACGAGCCTTCGGAGCACATGTTCGTTGTTCTATGCACAAGACCACTGACTGCAACTGCCAGAAAAAAACGCAAAAAACGCATTAGTTCCGTAAAAGTTTTTGGGGCCGGAAGTTTATTGCGAGGAGGGTTCCTACTCGCCTCGGCTGAACTCCGGGTAGAACGGCCTCAAAACGGCCCTTTTTATAGTTTTCTCAAATAAACGCTGGCGCGGGCTGGCGTCGAATGGGTTGCCTATCCATCAAGGGCCGAATGAACACTTCATTTTTTATCGCGTGAAAGGGAATTTCCACCAAATAAAGACCTGTATCGTGCTTCTGGCGACTAAAATATGTTTCACGGTGCGTAAAAAATGGTATCTGTGAATTTGGGCGTAATCTGAGACTTGCGATTTTTTTTCCTTTTTTTTTTTTTTGTCAAATTTCCAGAATTTCGGTCATTCTACCTTTTTTGCCGATTTTCGGATAAATTTCACCCTCGGGAGTGGTCTCTGGGTGCACTAGAGCCCCCCTGTACAAACACTGCAAACCCTGGAATCCAATTTCTCACCCAAAATGGGAGAGGACACTTTTCCATGCTAAAATGGGAGTGAGAATTTTTAACCTCACTCTTTTCGAGCAAAATGCTTTCTATCCTGGCTCTATTTGAGTAACGATTTTTTAACCTCACTTAATTTGAGCACGAATTCTCTCTTTATTTGGGCGAGGTCTCAAAATTCTTTCTCATAAAGGTCAAGGAAACAAAATCTTACTCTCCAGAGAGTAATAAAATTGCACTCAAATTCTTACTCGTATGGGGGCGAGAATTATGAATCGTAGATTTTCAGTGAACCCAGTCAACTTGGCGCAAAAATTAATTTGGACAAAAATCTCTCAAAATGCAAAAGAAAATAGCCTTTGAAAATTTGATAAAAATTCGAAAGACTCCGATTACGCCTAAATTCACAGGGAATCTTCTTTACGCACTGTGAAACATGTTGAAGTTGTCAGAAGCACGATACCGGTCTTGGTTTGCGAGAAATTCGCCTTTTACGCAATAAAAAGGAATTGTTCAATCGGCGCCTGATGGATAGGCAACCCATTCGACGCCAGCCCGCGCCAGCGTGTTTGAGAGAAAACGGCGAAAAAGCGGCGCTCCGAGCCATATCTGACCCGGAGTTCAGCAGAGGCGAGGAGGTAACCTCTTCGAAATCGACTCCTGGTACCCGTAATCTTTTCGAAGGCTATGTTGTGCTTGGAGCGCTGCTGACAGGGCGAGTCGCTGGTCTAGTGGGTAGAGCAGCGGACATCTGCTCCGAAGGGCCCGGGTTCACGCCCGCAGGCTGAACTTAATTTTAATTTTGATTTTTATTTTTTCCATCAATATATCGACTGTTTTGGCGGAGGAGAAGAATATTTTGTTTTCCCCGGGGTGAAAAATGCTTTAAAGAGCTTATCATCATCCTCTCGATGCATCTTTAGGGCGGTAAAAGAGCGACACGAAAAAGAAAAAAAGAGAAAAAAAAATCCGACGGGATTTGAACCTGCAAAACGTCTCGCCAGCCGAGATGATTGGGGACAGGGGGAAGGTGCGTTAACCATCTCGGCTGGCGTGACGCACAAGTCACCGTCATGTGAATAGCTATCACTCTCTACCGGCCATTTTCTCGGGCAAGCGGCAAGAACGAAATCGGAGCGAAACTCGTCTCGGCCGCGCCGGGCCCGTCCAGGCCGGTAGATAGGGATTCCTATTCGCATCGCTGTGAAGTGTGCGAACCGACAGTCTAGTGGTTACCGTCCCAGCCCCCCGCCCCAAACCATCTAGACTGTCGGGACGCTTTTGTCGCGTGTTCGAATCTCGGTCGATTATGTTCGCCGATTTTCGGATGATTTCACCCTCGGGTGATGGTCTATGGGTGCACTAGAGCCCCACTGCACAACCCCCGTAAAATTGGAGTAAATTTTATTTTGGACCAAAATCCTTAAAAATGCAAAGGCTATAGCCTTTGGAAATTTGACGAAAAATCGAAAGTCTCCGATTACGCCCGAATTCACAGGGAATCTTCTTTACGCACTGTGAAACATGTTCTCGTTGTCAGAAGCACGATACCGGTCTTGGTTTGCGAGAAACTCGCTTTTTAGGCAATAAAAAGGAATTGTTCAGTCGGCGCCTGATGGATAGGCAACCCATTCGACGCCAGCCCGCGCCAGCGTGTTTGAGAGAAAACGGTGAAAAAGCGGCGCTCCGAGCCATATCTGACCCGGAGTTCAGCAGAGGCGAGGAGGTAACCTCTTCGAAATCGACTCCTGGTACCCGTAATCTTTTCGAAGGCTATGTTGTGCTTGGAGCGCTGCTGACAGGGCGAGTCGCTGGTCTAGTGGGTAGAGCAGCGGACATCTGCTCCGAAGGGCCCGGGTTCACGCCCGCAGGCTGAACTTAATTTTAATTTTGATTTTTATTTTTTCCATCAATATATCGACTGTTTTGGCGGAGGAGAAGAATATTTTGTTTTCCCCGGGGTGAAAAATGCTTTAAAGAGCTTATCATCATCCTCTCGATGCATCTTTAGGGCGGTAAAAGAGCGACACGAAAAAGAAAAAAAGAGAAAAAAAAATCCGACGGGATTTGAACCTGCAAAACGTCTCGCCAGCCGAGATGATTGGGGACAGGGGGAAGGTGCGTTAACCATCTCGGCTGGCGTGACGCACAAGTCACTGTCATGTGAATAGCTATCACTCTCTACCGGCCATTTTCTCGGGCAAGCGGCAAGAACGAAATCGGAGCGAAACTCGTCTCGGCCGCGCCGGGCCCGTCCAGGCCGGTAGATAGGGATTCCTATTCGCATCGCTGTGAAGTGTGCGAACCGACAGTCTAGTGGTTACCGTCCCAGCCCCCCGCCCCAAACCATCTAGACTGTCGGGACGCTTTTGTCGCGTGTTCGAATCTCGGTCGATTATGTTCGCCGATTTTCGGATGATTTCACCCTCGGGTGATGGTCTATGGGTGCACTAGAGCCCCACTGCACAACCCCCGTAAAATTGGAGTAAATTTTATTTTGGACCAAAATCCTTAAAAATGCAAAGGCTATAGCCTTTGGAAATTTGACGAAAAATCGAAAGTCTCCGATTACGCCCGAATTCACAGGGAATCTTCTTTACGCACTGTGAAACATGTTCTCGTTGTCAGAAGCACGATACCGGTCTTGGTTTGCGAGAAACTCGCTTTTTACGCAATAAAAAGGAATTGTTCAGTCGGCGCCTGATGGATAGGCAACCCATTCGACGCCAGCCCGCGCCAGCGTGTTTGAGAGAAAACGGTGAAAAAGCGGCGCTCCGAGCCATATCTGACCCGGAGTTCAGCAGAGGCGAGGAGGTAACCTCTTCGAAATCGACTCCTGGTACCCGTAATCTTTTCGAAGGCTATGTTGTGCTTGGAGCGCTGCTGACAGGGCGAGTCGCTGGTCTAGTGGGTAGAGCAGCGGACATCTGCTCCGAAGGGCCCGGGTTCACGCCCGCAGGCTGAACTTAATTTTAATTTTGATTTTTATTTTTTCCATCAATATATCGACTGTTTTGGCGGAGGAGAAGAATATTTTGTTTTCCCCGGGGTGAAAAATGCTTTAAAGAGCTTATCATCATCCTCTCGATGCATCTTTAGGGCGGTAAAAGAGCGACACGAAAAAGAAAAAAAGAGAAAAAAAAATCCGACGGGATTTGAACCTGCAAAACGTCTCGCCAGCCGAGATGATTGGGGACAGGGGGAAGGTGCGTTAACCATCTCGGCTGGCGTGACGCACAAGTCACCGTCATGTGAATAGCTATCACTCTCTACCGGCCATTTTCTCGGGCAAGCGGCAAGAACGAAATCGGAGCGAAACTCGTCTCGGCCGCGCCGGGCCCGTCCAGGCCGGTAGATAGGGATTCCTATTCGCATCGCTGTGAAGTGTGCGAACCGACAGTCTAGTGGTTACCGTCCCAGCCCCCCGCCCCAAACCATCTAGACTGTCGGGACGCTTTTGTCGCGTGTTCGAATCTCGGTCGATTATGTCGCCGATTTTCGGATGATTTCACCCTCGGGTGATGGTCTATGGGTGCACTAGAGCCCCACTGCACAACCCCCGTAAAATTGGAGTAAATTTTATTTTGGACCAAAATCCTTAAAAATGCAAAGGCTATAGCCTTTGGAAATTTGACGAAAAATCGAAAGTCTCCGATTACGCCCGAATTCACAGGGAATCTTCTTTACGCACTGTGAAACATGTTCTCGTTGTCAGAAGCACGATACCGGTCTTGGTTTGCGAGAAACTCGCTTTTTAGGCAATAAAAAGGAATTGTTCAGTCGGCGCCTGATGGATAGGCAACCCATTCGACGCCAGCCCGCGCCAGCGTGTTTGAGAGAAAACGGTGAAAAAGCGGCGCTCCGAGCCATATCTGACCCGGAGTTCAGCAGAGGCGAGGAGGTAACCTCTTCGAAATCGACTCCTGGTACCCGTAATCTTTTCGAAGGCTATGTTGTGCTTGGAGCGCTGCTGACAGGGCGAGTCGCTGGTCTAGTGGGTAGAGCAGCGGACATCTGCTCCGAAGGGCCCGGGTTCACGCCCGCAGGCTGAACTTAATTTTAATTTTGATTTTTATTTTTTCCATCAATATATCGACTGTTTTGGCGGAGGAGAAGAATATTTTGTTTTCCCCGGGGTGAAAAATGCTTTAAAGAGCTTATCATCATCCTCTCGATGCATCTTTAGGGCGGTAAAAGAGCGACACGAAAAAGAAAAAAAGAGAAAAAAAAATCCGACGGGATTTGAACCTGCAAAACGTCTCGCCAGCCGAGATGATTGGGGACAGGGGGAAGGTGCGTTAACCATCTCGGCTGGCGTGACGCACAAGTCACTGTCATGTGAATAGCTATCACTCTCTACCGGCCATTTTCTCGGGCAAGCGGCAAGAACGAAATCGGAGCGAAACTCGTCTCGGCCGCGCCGGGCCCGTCCAGGCCGGTAGATAGGGATTCCTATTCGCATCGCTGTGAAGTGTGCGAACCGACAGTCTAGTGGTTACCGTCCCAGCCCCCCGCCCCAAACCATCTAGACTGTCGGGACGCTTTTGTCGCGTGTTCGAATCTCGGTCGATTATGTCGCCGATTTTCGGATGATTTCACCCTCGGGTGATGGTCTATGGGTGCACTAGAGCCCCACTGCACAACCCCCGTAAAATTGGAGTAAATTTTATTTTGGACCAAAATCCTTAAAAATGCAAAGGCTATAGCCTTTGGAAATTTGACGAAAAATCGAAAGTCTCCGATTACGCCCGAATTCACAGGGAATCTTCTTTACGCACTGTGAAACATGTTCTCGTTGTCAGAAGCACGATACCGGTCTTGGTTTGCGAGAAACTCGCTTTTTACGCAATAAAAAGGAATTGTTCAGTCGGCGCCTGATGGATAGGCAACCCATTCGACGCCAGCCCGCGCCAGCGTGTTTGAGAGAAAACGGTGAAAAAGCGGCGCTCCGAGCCATATCTGACCCGGAGTTCAGCAGAGGCGAGGAGGTAACCTCTTCGAAATCGACTCCTGGTACCCGTAATCTTTTCGAAGGCTATGTTGTGCTTGGAGCGCTGCTGACAGGGCGAGTCGCTGGTCTAGTGGGTAGAGCAGCGGACATCTGCTCCGAAGGGCCCGGGTTCACGCCCGCAGGCTGAACTTAATTTTAATTTTGATTTTTATTTTTTCCATCAATATATCGACTGTTTTGGCGGAGGAGAAGAATATTTTGTTTTCCCCGGGGTGAAAAATGCTTTAAAGAGCTTATCATCATCCTCTCGATGCATCTTTAGGGCGGTAAAAGAGCGACACGAAAAAGAAAAAAAGAGAAAAAAAAATCCGACGGGATTTGAACCTGCAAAACGTCTCGCCAGCCGAGATGATTGGGGACAGGGGGAAGGTGCGTTAACCATCTCGGCTGGCGTGACGCACAAGTCACTGTCATGTGAATAGCTATCACTCTCTACCGGCCATTTTCTCGGGCAAGCGGCAAGAACGAAATCGGAGCGAAACTCGTCTCGGCCGCGCCGGGCCCGTCCAGGCCGGTAGATAGGGATTCCTATTCGCATCGCTGTGAAGTGTGCGAACCGACAGTCTAGTGGTTACCGTCCCAGCCCCCCGCCCCAAACCATCTAGACTGTCGGGACGCTTTTGTCGCGTGTTCGAATCTCGGTCGATTATGTTCGCCGATTTTCGGATGATTTCACCCTCGGGTGATGGTCTATGGGTGCACTAGAGCCCCACTGCACAACCCCCGTAAAATTGGAGTAAATTTTATTTTGGACCAAAATCCTTAAAAATGCAAAGGCTATAGCCTTTGGAAATTTGACGAAAAATCGAAAGTCTCCGATTACGCCCGAATTCACAGGGAATCTTCTTTACGCACTGTGAAACATGTTCTCGTTGTCAGAAGCACGATACCGGTCTTGGTTTGCGAGAAACTCGCTTTTTACGCAATAAAAAGGAATTGTTCAGTCGGCGCCTGATGGATAGGCAACCCATTCGACGCCAGCCCGCGCCAGCGTGTTTGAGAGAAAACGGTGAAAAAGCGGCGCTCCGAGCCATATCTGACCCGGAGTTCAGCAGAGGCGAGGAGGTAACCTCTTCGAAATCGACTCCTGGTACCCGTAATCTTTTCGAAGGCTATGTTGTGCTTGGAGCGCTGCTGACAGGGCGAGTCGCTGGTCTAGTGGGTAGAGCAGCGGACATCTGCTCCGAAGGGCCCGGGTTCACGCCCGCAGGCTGAACTTAATTTTAATTTTGATTTTTATTTTTTCCATCAATATATCGACTGTTTTGGCGGAGGAGAAGAATATTTTGTTTTCCCCGGGGTGAAAAATGCTTTAAAGAGCTTATCATCATCCTCTCGATGCATCTTTAGGGCGGTAAAAGAGCGACACGAAAAAGAAAAAAAGAGAAAAAAAAATCCGACGGGATTTGAACCTGCAAAACGTCTCGCCAGCCGAGATGATTGGGGACAGGGGGAAGGTGCGTTAACCATCTCGGCTGGCGTGACGCACAAGTCACCGTCATGTGAATAGCTATCACTCTCTACCGGCCATTTTCTCGGGCAAGCGGCAAGAACGAAATCGGAGCGAAACTCGTCTCGGCCGCGCCGGGCCCGTCCAGGCCGGTAGATAGGGATTCCTATTCGCATCGCTGTGAAGTGTGCGAACCGACAGTCTAGTGGTTACCGTCCCAGCCCCCCGCCCCAAACCATCTAGACTGTCGGGACGCTTTTGTCGCGTGTTCGAATCTCGGTCGATTATGTTTTGTTTTTTTTCGCCGATTTTCGGATGATTTCACCCTCGGGTGATGGTCTATGGGTGCACTAGAGCCCCACTGCACAACCCCCGTAAAATTGGAGTAAATTTTATTTTG
>JAHWGI010000458.1:0-23563 GCA_029379305.1 Frankliniella fusca
ACGAGCCTGCCCCGCACCTGAAGCCCTCGAGAGCCATGGTCGCGGTCGGCCTGCAGGACTGCACGGAGCCCGGCCCAGGAGCAGCCAGCAGAGGCAGGCGGCGGGCGGCGCTCTCCGCCCTCTGGTGCAGAAGATCGACCGGCTGCTGAGACGAGACCGGGTGCACTGATGCCGCCCGGGACCCGGGCCGGCCAGCAGGACGGGGTCAGCCCCTGCAGAGGAGCACCGAGACGATGAGGATGCCGGCCCCGCGGGCCCCGCCCCCACCCCCGCCCTTCAGGACAGCCCCAGCGATCGCCGTCTCCCTGCTTCCGCTGAATACAAAACTTTCTCGAGGGAAGGCCGGGCCGGGCCGGGCCAGGCCGCGGCCGCGCCACCGCAATCATAATTTTCCTTTCCTCCCGAATGCCCCATCCCAGAGCCGCCGCAACCCTTCCCTCGGCAGCCAAGCTCTGACCAGCCCGCCCGCTCAGCCCAGCGAGGGGGGCCTCCTCGCCGTCGGCCTGTATCGACTTCTTCTGGTCCGGTGGATCGCCTCCTGCTGCGGGCGCAGCCCGCCCCGCCCCGCCCCGCCCGCGGGTAGGGGCTGTTCCTCATTGCATCCCCATGGGGCGGGGCGGGGCGATGCGGGGCGCGCAGGGCCGAGCGATAGCCATGTCGTCGTGCGGCTATTATCGGTGGGACTGGTGCGCCTGTCCGGGCACAGCGCCGCCTCACCGCGCCATCCCTTCCTGGTTTAACCCGCGAGTAGGTCGGGGCCGGGTGGGCGCAGGTGCCCCCGGTGGGCACCCCCCCCCCCCCCCGCCCCCGCCCCACCCCTACCCCACCCCGGGGGGCAGGCGGTCGGCTGGCGGGGACCCGGCCCGGGCCCAGCACCGCGTAACGAGCCAAGCGTCTGCGGCTCGAATAGCAAGCAGCCTTGCCAAATCCCTGGTGGCGCGGGCCGGGCCGGGCGGGCCGGGGCGGGGCCGGACCCAGACCCCCTGCGCCACTGCGGCTCCTCGCCTATACCCGCGAATACGCCCTCAGAATGACCACGACGGACCCGCACCGCTCAGAGGCACTGCGATGAGGACGGGGAGGATCTGCGCGCTGCTGACCGGCGCGCGCCGTCCAGGTAGGCAGCCCATCCAGCACGACGAGTACCAGCCGGTCGCGGTAGGCAACCCAACGTACAGCGCCGCGGCCCGGTCGCAGCACAGCGCGGGGGCCGCGGGCGTCAGCGTCACGAACACACGCGGTAATGCCGCGGTCGGGTGAGAGGGTGGGGGTGGGGGGGAGTGCCCCTTGCGCTAAGCCCTCCGCCTCCACCCGCTCCACCCCTCATGCTACCCCCGGGCGGGCGGGCGTCGAAACGCGTGCAATTTATGGAGTGACTTGGCAACAATAGTGGGGCAGAACGGAACCGGAAGCGGGACGGCCGGAAACAAGCACGGGGCGTGAGCGCGGTCCGGCGAGGTCATCTTTACTCATACCGCCTGCCCCATCCGGGCCGAGGCGAGGCCCTCGCCGCCCCGCGCAGCACTGTGCCAGCAGTGATAACAACTTATTTGCTAACAGAGAGGCTGGCGAGCGGCCTCTCTCTCTGCTGGCGGTAGGCTGTACGACGCACATGCCTTTTCAAATTTTTTTAAAAAAATTAAGAGGGGAAAAAAAATAAGGGCAACCGCCTTCAGTACTGCTCCTATGTACGGGGCACACTCCTCGGCCACACCCCTCAGGGTGTAAGAAGTCCCCCGAGAGGGCGTGCCGGCGTGCCTCCGGGGAGCGCGTCCGCTCCGGGCGAGGAGGGCGGGGCGGGCGGGGCGGGCGGGGCGGGCGGGGCGGGCGGGGCGGGCGGGGCGGGGGAGCGGCGTGGTGTAAGCCGATTACGGCCCGTTCGGGGGCGTGGCGGGGCGTGGCCAGGCACGCTCGCATTCAACCCTTTACGCAATAAATATGGTTTCATTGTGATGCCGCGCCTCGCGCCCACATATCGCTGCGGGCGGACGCCGCCTCCCCCACCCCCGCCCCGGCTCCTCTGCCCCCACCCGTAGCGATGTGTAAATTCCCGGGCCTGCCAGGACAACGCATGTTTTTATGCCATGACGTATACTACATCAATGCAGCCGTCCAAAGAAAAGCACAAAACAGCTGTGATGTCACATTCAAAGGGAGAACATCTGCGTGTATTCTTCTGCTCGCGTGTTCTGCTGTATGTATAACTTCATGTAACCTGGCACAGTATTAGCATGATTACTTCTATTCCGTGTAATACCATGTATTATCTGTTGTACTATGTGTATTAATTTTACTGTACTTGTTACTTTGCATATCAGACACAGAATTCTTTAACAGATATTTGTTTTTAAATTTGTTATAACTTAATGGTAGGATTGGCATTAATTGCTTCTCTCGAGAAATTAATACGAAGACCAAAGGGTGCACAACTAGTGTTCCAGTCTTAATAAGCCCAGGAAAAAAACAAATCTAACGTTGGTGGAAACCTGTGTAGAGCACCGCTGCGTATCTCGCCACAGTTGATACTTACATTTAGACAATAAGGATTGTTTGCCGAACGGAATATTTGAATTGTCAGCTCGAAAAAAAAATTGAACACAACTTACACTCTTTTAGTAGCTTTCATGCCTGGGAAAAACATGTTGAAAGCTCGCAATTTTTATTTTATTTTTTATTTTTAAGTCCAGTCGGGGAACAGCGCTGTTGGACACACAACTTGACGAACGGAATTTTTCGAAGTCTCGACTCTAAAATTCGTTCATGCATCGAAATATTTTTTCAGTAACCTTTTTTCGGAAATATATAAAAAAATTAGGTCACATGAAACAGCGCAGATAGCCTAAAGACAGGAACCGGTCGAGGTGCGGTCAATAAGGGTCTACCACTTCCATAATCCTCGTACACCCCTCTCAATGATCATTGATAATCACATAATCATAATCATGTAAAATTTCCAAATATTGACAAATTTTGACAAATATATATGGAGCATTACTATCAAATTTGACCAAAAGTTGCCTGATTACTGGGCAATAATCAGAAAATATGTAAAGAATGAACTCAAATAATCATTGATAATCACCATAATCGTGAGATAATCACCATAATCGTGACTGATAATAATCCTCGAGCGCAATTTTTCAAAGTGTTAAACCATTGGGTGCAGTGCACCTCAGTTGGGACTTAGACAAAATACGCAAGTTGGGATGCGAAAGTTTCGACTCAAAAGATATTAAACGCAAGGTATAACTTCTCGGCGTTTTGAAGAGTCAGGGAACAACATATTGAACAATTGATTGATAGATGAACCAGCCCAGTCAAGGTGAGGTGCATTCGACTAGGACTCAGATAAATAAGACTGCTAAATTCTCGGTCTCTAGTAAAAGAAGGCAACTTTGGAGGGGGCGGGGCGGGGCAGGGTGCTCACTGCTCACATAGGCGGGCCGAGGGTGTTGGAGTGTTGCAATTAGCGAGCAGGCTGGCGTGTGCCGTCACCCCGCCCCGCCCCGCCCGCCCGGTGAGAACCCCGGTGCCGAGTCCCCGCAGCCGAAGTCCTCATCGGTCCTCATCCAAAACGTCAACATGCACATCGAGAGCATTTTCCGTCTGGCGGGATAGAAAATTGCGCTGCCCGCACTGCGACCAACAACGCTCAGTGGCCCGGCCCGGCCCGACCCGCGTCCCCTGTAACTACTCGGGCTCGGCAGTCCTTTTACTACCATCTCGCGGGGCTGGGCAGGACAGGCTGGCAAGCGGGGAGCGGCGGAGCCGGAGCACCTTCGCATCCAACCTGCCTGCAATTCCTCTACGATTTCCATGACGATTATAATTTTTCTTTGATTCCTTGTCCCGAGTGAGCCAGTCCGCGCGTTGAAAGAAAGGGGAAAGTTCCTACTCATTTTAGCGCGTAATGCAAAGACATGATGTGTGTGGTTGAGATTAGAAAATCCGATAGCCCCTCAGCCTCAGCTCGCCGTCTGACCGTCTCTCACCTCGTGTTTGTTCTGCTCATGGCGTGGGCGAGGCGGGGCGAGGCGGGGCGAGGCGGAGTGGGGTGGAGTGGGGCGGGGCGGGGCAGACTGCGACGCGACGCTCCCGTCCTGTTTTTGCCGAGCTGCGTGTCAAGTGCGTCATGCCCGACAATCTGTCCGGGGGCGGGGGCGGGGTGGGGCGGCGGGGGCCGGGGTGACACCACCGAGGCGTGGAGTGGCGTGGCGGCCGGGCCGGGCCGGGCCGGGGGTTGTGTGCGGCTGCGGCCTATCTGCGTGGCCATCTCAGGGATACAGTGCCACCCCATCCAGCGCGCTCAGCGCGCGACCTCGCCCGTCAACGGGTTGTCACGGACACTGCAGAGAAAGGCAAAAAATATTTATGTCAAAATGCAAAACAGAAAAGCGGAAAAAATAATGTGAACATCTTGGCATAGTTGTTGATTTTTTTCTTATTTTTTTTATAAATATAGCAGTTATGTGAAAAATTGATGCACTTGTAAATTTTGTAAGGTATCATGGTGAAAGGTTTTTCAGGTGGGGCGAGGTGACACGCCTCAGCGTGCCAAAGACACGCGGGATGGACGCACTTTTGGCGCTGTAACGCCAGTAATGAGTACTTAGGGTGTTGACATGATGGGGCGGCCGATCAAAGTGGTAATCAGGTTTACAATTATGATTGTGTCGTCTGCTTGTTGAAGGGGAGGAGTGGCGAGAGAGACAGACAAGGGGGAGGGCGAGGCGGGCATGGGGAGGGAGGGAGATGGCTATCGGCCGGACCGGGACCGCGACCGCCACAGCTGTTAATGGGGTGATCAGATGTCCAGGCCGCCGGGGAGGGACGGGGAGGCAGGGGATGCTAAATCAAACACATGTTGTAGGGCAGGGCGGGCAGGGCGGCGGGCAGGCAGTCAGACGGGGACCGAATAAAGGACGAGGCCGCAAGGGCTGGACCCGTGAGCAGGAAGAGGGACAGGAGGTCTGCGCGGGACCACATAGCGCGGGGCGGGGCGGGGCGGGGCGGGGCGGGGCGGGGCGGGGCGGGGCGCACCGCGACCCAATCAGGAATCCCTGCGGGGCTCCATGCACCGCTGCTACTTGTTCTGCATGTGGACAAGGCTGCAGAGTGGTGCGGCGGGGTGGCCGCGAGGCCCCTCTTCCCTTTCCTTTTGTTGACTGTATCGAGGGCCCCGCCCCGCCCCGCCCCGCCCCGCCCCGCCCCGCCCCGCCCCACCCGCGTCACTCGCGGCGCGTCGCGGCGTCCCACAATGATATCAGGAGAAGCAGCGGCGGCAGCCACTTTTCACTCTGCGCGCCACAATGCTGTCCACTTGAGCGGGGCGGGGAGCGGTGGTGTTGCTGGAATGTCGTCCTCGCCCCCGTAGCCCCCGCTACAGGAGGGCATTCATTCCAGAGGGTGGCGTGTGTGCATTGCCTACGCACATATAGCAGTATGAGGTCTTCATCAAGTGTGTTTTGTTTCCTTTGCTTTAGTCCTTTGTAGCTGTGGCCTGCGGCTGCGTGCTGTTGTGGCACCACTGGAGGTACGACCTATTGCCTTCAAACAGGTGCTAATAACTTATTGTGCCTTTAGAAAGGCCACGATCGGGCCCAAAGGCGCAAAAATTTAGCGTCCTTCTGGCAAAGTAGTGCCTGTGTAGGTGTACGGGTCCTATTTGAATTATGCCTTATGAAGGCACTATTACTAGCACCCCTAAAAGGATAGTATTATGTCCTACCTTTGTCTTTCCGGTGATGGCGCCTACAACCCGAAGGCATGCCCGAGGGGAGGGGGGGGCAGCAGGCTATATTCGCTCACTTGCTAGCCACACAAGCTGCACCGATAAAGTTTAGGAGAAACCCGCGCTGGAGCACCCCGCAGGACCCCGCGGGCGGAGATCAACCCCCTGCCCACTAGGCAACAATTGAGCCCGCGTGCAGGTAGGCTGCCTAGCACCACGCCGAGGTGTGCTCCGGCACATCTACAGCTTCATAGAGGCGGTGTACGCCGGCTCCTCGGCAGAGGCGAGGCGAGGAGAGGCAGGCAGATTCGTTAGGGTTATTTGTTGTCCGTTTGTGTTCTGTTGGGCCAATAGCAGTGGCGCGCTGAGGGCCCCGCCCCGCCGCGCCACACAGCAGGTGAAGCAGGGCGGGGCGGGGTGGAGGTCCGCAGTCTCGGCTCTGGGCTGCGCTGGTCGTTCTGGTCCCGGTTACGGCGCACCGCCGGGCGAGGCGGGGCTGAGCAGGGCCGCCTTGACGTCCCCTGGAGTCGATTCTTACAGTTCGGTGACTTCCCCCGCTCTGGGGGAGCCGGGCCGGGCCGGGCCGCGCCGGGCCAGGCTTCGGCTGCCGTACCGCACCCGTGGTCCTGGTGCGATACAACCCCACCCTGCCCTCATCCCCTAACCCTCTTCATTATTGTTAAGTCTAATCAAACTCTACTGGAAAATATTCAAAATTGAAAAGCAGCGACTAGCAGGCAAGAGATATCGTTTTAGTTAATAATGAAAACTTCCAGTCGGTATGGGAGCTGTGCATGGGGCCGATTCAGGACTCCACCTCACGTGAGCAGCATAGCAGAGGTGCCACAAGTCCGCGGGATGATCAGCACCACGTCATATGACAGAGACAGAGCGAGATGTCTCCTCCCGCGCTCCGCCAAATGTCTGCCCCTGATTACACACTTAGCCCGGCCCGCGCCGCGGCAATGACTTCGGTCATAATCACGCGGCGACTCGCGGGGACCGACACCGGGACCGGGACCCCCGACTCCTACTCATTGCGCGTCTGCGGCATGACCATAAAGTCAACAGCGTCGCGGCCATCTGTAGCGCGCGGCGCGGGCGCGCGGGCCACCGGGCTGTCTGGAGACTGCTGCAGCCGGAGCGGGAGGCTCCCCGCGCCGCATTAGCCCCGGCCGCTGCGCTCGTATGGGGCGGGGCGGGGCGGGGCGGAACACACCCCATGAGGGCCGGGGAGCACCGCCTCAACAAGAGCGCGCTACGCCAGCGGCTGCAAATTCACCCGCAGTGAACGGGTTGCGATGCAGCAATATCTCTGCCATTATCTGGATTCGTCGGTTTGGCCCGCCATGAACATCGCCGTCGTCTTCCAATAAGGGCCGGGGAGCGAGGGGTGGACACACTCGATATTCCATTGAAAATATTACAAATATTCAATCTCTTCAAAATATTCCAGCTATTCCAAATATTCCTACATATCCGAGCCGACATTTGGGAAAATTTAGAGTAATTACAAATTAATAAGAACAAAATGAAATGGGAAAAAATTTGGGACTTTACCCTTTCCCTAAGCAAGGAACCTCAAAAAACATTTTTGTCAGCTTTCAATATGTTGTTCGCCGTGCTTCAAATAAACGCCTCAAAAAGTGTATCTTTCAGGAAAAATTTTGGGAATCGAAACTTTAAAAAATTCCACGCGCCAAGTAGTCTATTTTGTCAAAGTAACAAAGGAAGGTCGAAAGGCAGTGCACCTCGACTGGTCCTCAAAAAAACTTTTCGCAAGCTTTCCATTTATTATTTCCTAGGCTTCAAAGGGCCCCAAAAAGTATATCTTGCAATAACAAAGTTTTCGCGGCGACACTTTGGTTAAAATCATTTCGCTTTATAAGTATTTTGGACTGTTTATGAAATATTTAGAATATATAGACCGATGACATAGAACCACCCCTATGCAATTCTACGCTATATATTTAAAAAAATATACATATATTCCTGGCCAAATTTCAAATGGTCCATATATTCCAGAATGAATTCCTAATATTTGAATGGAATATTTTGGAATAAATGGAACACCTAAAAGACGAAGTGGTCCACCCCTCGCCGGGCAAGGACGCAACGGACACGACAGACAGGCATACAGCGGCATACATACATACATACATACATACATACATACATACATACATACATACATACAGACAGACAGACAGACAGACAGACAGACAGACAGACAGACAGACAACAGACCCACACTGTGATACAACGCCGTCGATCACAAAAAAAGAAAGCGATCGCAATGTGTCCATAGTTTTGTGGAGCGCTCGTCAGGCGGCCACTGGAGCGAAATGTCTCCGTCCTGGAGCGGCCCGGCCCGGCCCGGCCCAGCAGGTGGCGACCGGAGCGGGGCGGGTGACGGCGGCGGCCCCTGGGCTGGGCTGGGCTGGGCTGGGCTGTCACTCTCCTGGGGGGGCGAGGGGGTAGGGGCGGGGAGCTGCCTCCGGGGGGTCACGGTGGTGGCGGGGAGGAGGGGGAGGGGGCGCGGAATGGCCGGCCAGCCGCCCGCCCGCTTCATGGAGGTGGATTAAAACGGATTTTCTCAGTCAGTTGCATCCGTACCGCGAGGCGGGGCGGGGCGGCACGAGCACGACCATACCGTTATGTTTGCGCCGCAGTGCCTGTGGGATTCCACCCCTGCGCCCCCCCCCCTCAATCCTCCCCCAAACCTTCCCCTCGACCCCTCCCTACTGTCCAATCACTCCCACTTCCACCTCCCCCCGCGAACGCTCCACGCGCCCTCTATAGCGAGAGAGCGAGGAGACCGCGGGGAAAGGATACATGAGGCAAACTATGTCAATCTAGAAATTGTGTAGTTTGTATAAGCACGTTGAACTCCTTCCAAGAAGAGGGGCGCCTCCCGCCAAAAGTATGACCGGGCGTCAAGTCTAATCAGCCCCAACCCCATCACATGCATGGGGAGGTGCGTGGGCCGGTAGGCCGAGGAGGCGCGGGAGGAGAGGAAGGGGGGAGGGGGAGGGGGCGGGAGCCCTTCCAGCAGAGGCGGATCTCCTCGGCAGCGAAAACTTATCTCATTAGCGGTCCGGACCGCCACACTACTGCAGCGCCTAGGGCATGGGTTAAGTCCAGGGGAAGAGGGAGGTGAACAGAGGAGAAAGCATGAGGAGGGGAAACAACGGCGAGAGACGCAAACGGGATCCGCGACCGGGCCGTGGCCGGGGAGGCGCGGCGGGCGGGGCCGGACGCGTCCTCAGCGGGGCGGGGCGGGGCGGGGCGGGGCGGGGCACCCAGGCGAGAGGTCCCTGCATGACTGACGGCTGTGCGAGTGGTGGTGGTGGAGGGGAGCGGCTTTGTCCCGAGCGGAGGGACAGCGGCGCGGCGCGGGCCGGGACTTGGCGGGGGAGCTGTGGGGCGTTTAGCGCATCGTTAAATTATTCCGCAAACCTCAGAGACACGAGCGGCGGCGCATGGGCGGCGGCGACAGGGCGGGCGTTGTTGGGGGCGCGGGAGGCGTTCGCAGGGCGCGGGGCAGGACGGGGCAGACGCGGCACACACGTGAGTGTCATGGACAATGCCGCTGTGTTTCGCAGTCGCAGCTGATTGCACCTGCGATGGCAAAGCAGGAGCAGGCCAGAGGGGAGGAACATTCAAATCATCCACAAAATACCAGTTATTAGTAAGGCAGAATCCTCAACGAGGAAAAACACTAACCGGTTTTACTGCGCGTACAGGTGGCGGCTCCCATAACGAGCGCCATTCCCGGGCCGCAACTGAATTTTTCCATCTTGGATGCGCCGCTGGCTGGACCGGGGCGGGGCGGGGCGGGGCGGGCTGGCCTGGCCGCGGCCGGGCGCTGCGCCGCGGGGGGGCGCCCAGCACGGCGGGGCGGGGGGGGTGGCTGAGCCGTTCGAGTGTCGCGCTGCACAAGTGTGAGCACCCCGTGGACGTGAATACGCAAATAATCCTCTGCGATAGCGCGGCGCGCACACCGCGCGGTGTGAACCTTTGCCAGGCGTTTGCCACGTGCGTTAACACGTGCTCTCTCGCTCGCCGTGTCTGTCCCCGTCCCGGCCTCTCACCGCCGCGCCGCGCCGCGCCAGGGTGCGATAGGGTTGGGCGGCGCGGCGCGGCGGTGGGTGCTGAGGTGTGAGTGTGAGCCCCGCCCCGCCCCGCCCCGCCCCGCCCCGCCCCGCCCCGCCTCGCCCCGCCCCGCCCCGCCGCGCCGTGCGCCGATCGGGATGGGAAGGGCCCGAGAGAAGAGAGCGGGGTGGGTTCAAAGCATACAAGGCCCTCTCCTCTCTTTCACCCCTCCCTTTCTCTCTCTCTCTCTCTCTCTCTCTCTCTCTCTCTCTCTCTCTCTCTCTCTCTCTCTCTCTCTCTCTCTAGCTCTCTGCCACGCTCGCCTCCTCTCTCCCTCTCCCTCCCTCGCTCCACGATACTAATAACGACTGCTCTCCGTGAGCTTTACTAAGGGGTGCGAACTGCGAACGTTGCCGAAACGTTGTCTATAGGTGTAAGTCTCTCACCGTGTATGTGCAAATTATACTCTCATCACACTGGAATTGTTTGTGGTAAACTTACAATATTTTTCGTGATTTGTTTGTAAATTTATTTAAGAGTCCAATCGTAACTTTACGACAACAAATTCTTACTTATTGTCAAGGAAAACTGCATTGTCAAGAGACAATCATCGTAAGTACACTTTTTGACCCTGTTCCACACTCCTCGTAACAATGTAAAAGGAAGTTGAGACATTTATCATGGAAAATTTACCGTAAACCTAACGAATATTTTTCACTGTGAAAAAGGGACAAAACGAGAACGGTAACACTGTTTGGCGCCTCATTGTGAATCAAGCTCAAAATGGGGTATAAGAAATTATGCCGTCTCTAAGTCTCTAATGCATATATGACTTGTAAGAACCGAGTGGTCGGGTATGAAACCAGGCCAAATACCCAAGCACAGATGTACCGTGGGCCTTGGGGAATGACCCCCGCGTATGTCAAATTAACCGCAGTGAAAAGCGTCAGCCATGCGCGCGGTGGGGGAGGAGGGGAGAGCTTTCCATCTCACTTTACTCGTGCCTCTCCCTTACGCCCACCAAACGTCGCCTCTCTCTCTCTCTCTCTCTCTCTCTCTCTCTCTCTCTCTCTCTCTCTCTCTCTCTCTCTCTGTCTCTCTGTCTCTCTTTCTCTCTCTCTCTCTCTCTCTCTCTCTCTCTCTCTCTCTCTCTCTCTCTCTCTCTCTCTCACTAATGTGGACGAACGTGTTCAAGGCGTACCGGGTGAAGCGCGCGAGGGAGTCGTCATGAGGAGAGGAGCCCTGCGGGGGCGGGGTGGTGGGGCGTGGTGGGCCGAGGCGCACCCCCTGGCGCGGCGCCCCCGCTACCCCTTTGGCACCGCTTTGCCGCCTCTCCTTTTAATCCTTCGAGGGAGAGAGAGGGAGAGAGAGAGAGAGAGAGAGAGAGAGAGAGAGAGAGAGAGAGAGAGAGAGAGAGCGAGAGAGGTTGTGAGAGGGAAAGGGAAGGGCGAGTGCGGGGTGATTAAGACAGAGCCGGCAGAGCCTGGACGCGTGCGGCCCGCTGACACGCGCCCCGCACCCCGCGCCCCGCTCCCCACGCCCCAGGTGGCACGTGATTACCGACAACTGGGTGACGAACCGTTACACTTGACCCGGGCCGGCCCAGCCCAGCCCAGCCGCGCCTGCTGAAGCAGAAACAAAGTAGACGCGCGCGGATATATTCTGATGGATACGGACATTTTTTGGACACAAAACGGTAAAAACCATGTCCCAGTTTTTTGGCGGGAAAAGGGAAAACTTTAAGGAACTCTTTGGTTTTGATGAGATCTCAAATTTTGAAGATGTTTCCTTAAAAAATGAGAGAGATGCCCTCATTTTTTGAGCAGGACTTCCCCTAAATTTGACGAGTTTTCCTCAAAATCAGGGAGTTTTTCAAAGTTCTCTCTTTTTCCTTAAATCAGAGGACTTATTTGATTTTACCGTGAATGTACAGTTGGTACAGTAGAGGCCTCAAAGCGGAAATGCGCCGCACACTTCATGTGTATGAATTATTCCTATGCGAACGCACTTGACCAAGAACATGTGTGAATTTGTCTGGAAACGTCACATGATTCAAGGAGCAAACGTACGAATGGAAATTCTCACACATGCAAATGTGCGACATTTACACATTTAGATATTCTAGGTACACCATGAGCAGAACATCGCTTCCCTATAACCTTTGCACCTTTACTGCTCGACAGGTAAAATATTTTGACAGCGCCGCCCTGCTGGTTCTCACGAGGGCTTGCCCCCCCCCCCCCCTTTCTCCGCCCCCTCTCGTTTCGCCCCTGTAGCGCTCCACGCCACGCCACGCTACGCCACGCTACGCCACGCCACACAGCGCTTTGTTTGCAAACCCAATCCCCGACCCCAATCCAATGAACCCGAGCCTCGCCTCGCCTCTCGGCCCGCAGCAGCGCAGTGCAGAACGGACCAGACTGACGCATTCTTCCCCCCGCGTTTCCTGTAAATGCGGTCGAATGACGACGCGATGACATAATGGGCTGCGGTATTGACCATCATATCTCCCTATTTTCAATTTCGACCTTATATTCCTTTTTATTTTTGCCCCAGTCGTGGCAGGGCGAGGCGGGGTCGGGAAGGGCGGGGCAGGACGGGGAGGGGTTGTGTGGCCGCAGAGGGCTATCGAGGGCGTTTTTGTCTTCCAAGGAGGCCGAGTTAAATGCCGGTCAATGGCTTTATAGGCCGTGCGCTTTGTCTTGAACCAACTGGTCAAGGAGGTTTTCACGAGGTTCGGTGATTGGAGGGAGGGTGTGGTGCATGAGCAAAGCGGGGAGGAAAATTACATTATCGGGGAGAGTTTTGTGGCACCGGATGTGAGAGGAAAGTACTGGACCGTTCGTTCGCTATCGAAAACGTCTCCGAGCGCGCGGGTCTGTCAAAGTAGCCGTGACGGATCTCAGTCGCAGAGAAGGTAGGTGGTGGGTGAGCGCACAGCAACACAGAAAACACGTCGACATTCTCAGCAGCGGGTGACCCGCTAACGAGGCGGGCCGCGGGAGGCGCGGCGCGGAAACTGGTCTGCAGCCAGTGGAGCGGCACTCGGGACTCGGGTAAGTAAGTCCCGGACCGGGCCGGGCAGGGCTAATGAGAACTGGGAGCAGAGAAATAAGCAAAGTAAAGGCTTTAAGAAAGTATTAGGTGTCTAATGACGAATGAAAGTACGTTAGAGAAGGGGCATTTCTTTTTTTTTTTTAAAGAGAAAAAGAAGATACACGTTTTCTATTTTTAATGTTCTAATTTCAATCAATGTAGTAGGTAGGTCTCCAACCATTTTCAAGATTTGCTCCAAAATTAACGCTCTATACGAGGGGGCAACCACTCCCTATCCTTGTGTACACAGGATTTCTAATAATATGGGATTTCTGTGGATTGCGTAAAGATTTCTCCGGATTTTGTAAAGATTTCATAGGGTACATTCGGGTACAATTCACAAATATAAACCAGATTCCACAAAATTCTAAAAGATTTCACGAGGTTTCATGGGATTCCTCAAGGTTTTATGAGATTTCACTGATTTCTGTGAGATTTTTTATGATATTTCTTGAGATTTCTTAGTTGGATTTCGTAGGATTCCATCGAGATTTCCGAGGGTTTGTACACAGGATTTCACGAGTGGTTGCCCCCTCGGCTCTATATGAACAACAAATTTGGAAGTATTTAGGGAATCACAAGGAAAAAAAGAAAGGGCAAAGTAAAGTTACCGTCCTACAAGGAAAAGAGGAACTGAGGTTAAACAAATTACATCACGGCAGCCATTTGCCTTTAAAAGACAATTAAGGGCATCCTTCTTATTCGCAAATTCCCTGAGCAGACCCCTTCTCCCTTCTGGCTATGGGGTCGCCACAGAAGACAGAGGATGCGTGATGCGATTCTCCGGATTATAAATAACAATATCAAAATCAACCTGTGGATTTCGCCGACAAGCCCGCCTCGCCCCGCCCCGCCTGGTGCATACTGCCGCGGCTGCCGCTGACGGAAGGTCCACGCCCCGGGGCAGGAGGGCGGGCGTGGCGGGGCGTGGCGGGGCGTGGCGGGGCGTGGCAGTTTAACCGAGGGGGCGGCCCGCTTCTGATTGCGCGTTAGTGTTGCCCGAGGCGGCGGGGCGGGGCGGGGCGGGGCGGCTTGGCGGACCGCAGCAAAGCTTTCCCTTCTCCCTCGGCGAGACCCTCTCCGCGTCCTTCTCTCACGCCGGGCCACGCCGGCCTTCTGCTTTGTATGTTGTCATTGTAACCATCACGCAGAGCGGCCTACACAAAGGCAGCAGAAACCCTTCCGCTAGTAATTAGTCCAATATCTCCAGGGGAAAAGTGACAGTCATTTATAATCATTTTTAAGATTGGCGAGCTTTATGAAGAATGTGGGTTTTACCGTCACCGTTCTCCACTATTTTCCTGATTGGCAAAGCTAAATCTAGATCTAAATCATAAAAAAAATCTATAGCTCAGCCTATATTTTACTACAGAGTGGACCTCCGGGCTGAGCAAAGCGTGCTGGGATGGGAATCGGCCAAGCTAGCTTGCCAGCTTTTTAAAAAAAAATCTTACAAAATTCAAGTTATGAAAACTGCAATCTGAGAGAGCTGCAAACCTAGGGAAGGCGAACTCTTCGCCCACGTGCCCCTCGCGCGCGTACCTAGTTTTATGTTATGGGGTCTGAACTAAAAGATGACTTTCTCATATGATATCCGTAAAACCTTCAAGAAATCAACCGGGTGCATTCACACGTCTTAACAAACACACAAACACGCACGCATCGATTATGCACACTTAACTAGGAGTACGTGCGGCAGGCACGTAGTTGCTGAGCGAAGTGTAAATGGAAAAATGAGGGACGGTTTCAACCCAACCGCCGTTTTGGTAGGCAACCTTCAAGTCAGTCAGTCAATTACGGAGGAAAAGGGGGGGATAGGGAGCAGAGGGGAAGGGACATGGGAGTAGGAGGCAGGAGACATCTTTGTAGGGGGAGGGGGGGGCAAGCCACAATTACCCTTGCCGGTCCGGTGCCACTCACTGTGAAGTGGAAGGTGTCGAAAGACGCCAAATTTTTGGCATTCATGAAAAACACAGTAATTGGCGAAAAACGCCAAAATTTGACATCGATTGATGCCATTTTTTGGCGTCTCGTGAACACCAGAAATTTGGCGTCTTTTGATGCTAACAGTTTACAGTACTGGTCCCCGAACCCACCGAAAGACATTCTAGGCGTAGCACCACTATAGCACAGGTATGATAAGCACCCCCTCGGTGAGTCCTCCTGAAGTCAGAAGTCCAATACAACCCGATGGGATCGCCTTCAAAATGCGGTTGTCCTGCTGTGCGGGGACATCTGGACACCCATCCAACCTAACCTAAACCACCTGTCCATGCAAATTATTATATTTTTTATTGTTTTTTTCTTTTTTCTTTTTTTTTGGAAATATAAATAAAGTAATAAGCGCGAGGGAAATTTGGTGCTGGTGTTGCCCTACAGGAGATAGCGGATTTTACTGCGCCGAGGCGGGTAGGCAACCTATTGCGCACTGTACTTCCAAGTGCATACCATGGCAGGCATGCACTTCCTAATGCATACTTTGAAGTGCACATTAGGATCAGTGTACTAAGTTGACTGTTGGTTTTGCAGTGTATGATTTAAAAAGACATTGCAAGTAATATTGTAACAGAGGCCAGTAACTTTAAAATACAAGCAAGACATTCACAAAGATGCTCGGGACCTTTAAATGATGAGGCGTATTTATTTTGAAATGAATGTCGACTATTAAGGATAGAATCAAAACAATTGTGCCATTTCAATGGTTATATGGCTACATAGTAATAATAAGTATGCACTTCAATGTTTTAGAAAGACTGTTTTAACGTTAACACTCCTGGCATAACTAATATATTACAAGTTCGGTCTCTCACCTAAATCCTATCGACAGTATCGCCCCTAATATTTGTAAGAGTCAAATCTCATTAAAATAACCATGTTTTCAAAACAGTTTTTTTCTCTATCAATAACTTTGTGGAGTGACCTTTCTTCAATCTGAATTCATAGGCATAACGGATCAATGAGTAAGTTTTGGTAAACACATAATGTAGCTTGATCAGAAATCGTATCATTGGGAAATACGGAGTAGGTTAAGAACAAAATGATACAAAATTCACCAAAGTAATACCCAAACTCTTTTCTTGTTTCTTGTTAGGTTTAAACCACACTTTTATATATTATCTTTAGTAGAATAATGAGACACCAAATATTCAGTTTACGATTAACAAACTTATTATTCTTTTTTATTACAAATGCCTATTGTTGTACGTCAAAAATGGGCACACTTCCTCTAATACAATGAAACATCCACACCTCACTAAAGAAATCGTTCAGCTGGGGTTAACTTGTGGTGACTCAATAACAAATCAATACGCTGGGGAATCAAGCAAGGATTCAAAATGGAATTAAACGAAATATAAGGAAATCATACTGCTGTTAGTAACTCACACTTGTCAGGCCATGGGATTACCTAATTTCAATACTCAGACCATACTCTAATGTTCACCGAACAGTTTCACAGCTTCAGTGTAAACAACATTGTCTATGTTATTTGGTTATGTCACTCACTCACCTAGGAAGAACACAACAAAGTTTCATCGATACTGGCTATCATTTCAGTAGTCCGTGACGTTCATTTCACAAATCGAACGCAATAAAAAGTATTTTGAGGCACTACCCATCTCACTCCTCCCCAAGCCACAGACGTAAACAAACAACAAATCACTCGAACCCACACTTCTACACAATGACGACACTTGATACTTCGTGCAGCGACGTCCGCATCCTTAAAAGCGACTTCAGACTGCATATTACGTGAAAAGACTATTAATGATCATTTAATCATTTGTTTGAATGCTGTGAAAAACTGAGGTGGGATTCGGCTGGGCTGGGCGGCTGGCGGCCGATGTAGTTCCGCGCCCTGCCGCTAGATGGCGCCAGCCAAAGACGGCGGCTGCAGCCAACATACTAATATTGAAACTTCCAATTCAAATAATTCGTTCCAAAATTTCAAACTCAATCGATCAGAAAACCATGGTCAGATTAAGTTGCGCTGTAATTAGTAGATCACGACACACATTCGTTTATAACGATATCTTCTGTAGTTTCAGAGGAGAAGAGGCTAGGATGCACGGACGGACAGACGGACTCACGACCGACTACACGCTTGGGTCCCGTGCTGGGGATAGCTTCGCTTCGCTCAGCGAAAATCAAAACACCTCAAAGTCTTACAATAAACATTCCTGCATTCCGATTTACGCACACTAAATTCGGTGGAAAACCGTCGTCATCGGAACCCGCGAAACCGCTTTTGAGTGACATTCGATCGCGCTCCCCCTTCCACTCCACTCCCCCGTCCCCTACTCTGCTCACCTGGCGTGGCGTGGCGCGGCGCGGCGCGCTGCCTCCTCCGCGGGGGCCGAGCTGGCCGAGCTCCTGTCCTGGTCCAGGACCCCTGCAGCGGCCCGCGCCGTGCGGGAAGTTCTCACGACGCTCTTACCTTTCCCCTCGCCCTCTCTCTCTCCCCCACCCTTCCCCCTCCTCTCTCTCTCTCTCTCTCTCTCTCTCTCTCTCTCTCTCTCTCTCTCTCTCTCTCTCTCTCTCTCTCTCTCTCTCTTGGCATTGATTAGTTTTTGCCCCCGCCTGTGATACGCACCACCTGTGCCATCGCTATTGACGTGCGCCGTGGCTTCTGTTTGATATGCTCTCACTCTGTTTGTGTTGGGAAACGCAGCGGCGATTTTTCTCATGGCTGATCATATTGTGGCGTGGCGCGGCGTGGCGCGGCGTGGCGCGGCGTGGCGCGGCGAGCTCGTCTCTGCTCATGGCGCAGCGGGGCGCCCGCCTTCTAGGCCGTCATTAAGGACGGACCCAGCCCGGGCCGGGACCCGCGAGCGGCAACGGAAAACGTTCCGTGAGCCGATGAGGCCCGCGGCCAATCAGCGATCAGGAATCATTACCGTTTGCGATTGTGCTGCGGGAGCTAGAAGAAGGACGCTTAAATATATACACGACATTTGTGCGGGTGCCTGCGGTGTTGTCACAGTCACAACACTCTCAGAATCCGATAGACAACATCCGAGGAGTGTGCATGTGCAACTAGGCTTGAGCGCGTACACCGGCCGCCCGGAAAACTGGAAAGACCGGGAAGACCACCAGGGAGACCAAAGAAAAAAAAAGAAGACCGATTTCATTAATGAAATCGTAGGCCACAACTAGTACGGGAAAACCGAATACGGAAGACCGGAAAAACTTGCACTGTGAGAAATTCTTGTAGCGGGTACGGGAAAATTTTCCATGAGAGGTCTTGTACAATTACAATTCATATTGTAAATTTTTTTTATAACTATACGTTTCAACTCAGAATCGATTGGTGAGCAACAAAGTCGAAAAGCGTAAAGTCGTACATGTACTAGATATTTGGACATTGTGAATTACAGAATATATTGTACATCTACGGAAATATTTTCCACAGTGTGAGGGAAGACCGAGAAGTTTTCAGGAAGCGTGGAATATGTAAGGGAAGACCAACGAAGATGAGGGAAAACCACAGAAAACGGTAAGAATAAAGCCTTCAGAAAATCCTAGAAAAGCATGCAGATATTATGGGAAAACCAAGAAAAAGTTGAGAAGACCGGGAAAACGAAAAGGAAAACCTGTTAAAACCAGGAAGCCCACCCACAGCATGTGAACACCGGCAGACCGTACTTGCGGACCCCTCGGATGAATCCGTGCGAAGAAAATTTTTCGTAAGCGTTCGAAAAGCGTTTTGTAAGCTGCGCGAAGCATTCGGCTGCTTCGTATTACGAAGCATTTTCTTCGCAGTGTACAAACAAATTTCTTCGTAAGGCAGGGCTTGCGAAAAAAATGCTTCGTATTGCCAAATAATTCTTCGCGCAACGGTAGGAATAATTTACTTCATAAGGAATGTACAGTGCGTCCCGTATCGTCCCCTATCGTTGCGCGCTTGTTTCCAACTCTTCTCTTCTGCAAGCAGCCTGGAGGACCCGCCAAAGGCTCGCTTGCTCCGTGTTTGCCGTTGCGCTAAGTGCCGTGCGACACGAGACGGCGGCGCGGGCCGCATAGCGCACCCTCTTCAGCGGGGGGGCCGCACCTTGAGGGCGGGGCGGGGCGGGGCGGGCGGGGCGGGCGGGGCGGGCCGCCCAGGGCGCAGCGCGGCGCAGCGAGGGGCCAACCGCAAACGATCAAACTCGCGGTCGGCGGTGCGGGAGCAGGCCGGGCCGGGGTGGCCGGGGCGCACCGGAGCCGGACGCGTGCTCGCACGAGGGTGCCTGCGCTCCGGGCGGCTCTGGGTGGCTCCGGCTCCGGCTCCGGCCCGGAGGCGGGAGGGTGCAGCAGCCCACAGCGGCGATTAGCCATTGTACCGGCACAGTAATTACACCCGTGTGCTGAGCGCAGCGCTGTCCGCGCGCTGCAAGTGGCGAAGGGGTTGCTGGTCGGACGGGCGGGGCGGGCGGCCAAAGTGGTTGACTTTATCTGGACCATTTGCGGTCGCCTTGATGTGCTTGTTGTTGGCCGCGATCATATGACGAGGGGCCACAGGTCTGAGTTGTTTGTGTTTTTTTCCTTTTTTTGCGACGCGGGTTTTACATTATATTGTGCTTGGCATCATTGAGGATTCTTAAAGTATCAAAGAACTGTTTTAAAAAAAAGTTCACCAAAGTTTCTTGGGGTGGAGGAATGACTCGAAATCTTCGCATATACGACAGGCAATTCTAGAGTAGCGGACATTATCACTTGACGGGAAGTGTAACTCTACTCTGTCAGAAATATTTTCGTACATTTACTTTGTTGTGCGTGATTGGTGATTTAGAAACAGTAACGTAAATTCACGGTCGATACTGTAACTTAGCGGAAGCCTCATTTTAAAGCTTGTTTAAGGAGTTCATACAGTATTGATACAGTGTGTCACTACTGACATCGTAACTACACGACATTATACTCATTGAAAATTTTCCTGATAAAATTTCTCACGGTAAAACAGCTTTCTCTTTATAACGGAGAGGGCGCGTACAAGACATTCTCCTTCACCGTAGTAAGAAAGAAGAAAAAACACTCAACCACACGCGTACACATTCACATGAAGAACACTGCAGTTCGACCACCAAGCGGTTTGTTCGACATCATGTAAGTAAGACAGGGACAAGCAGGCTGTAAAGGAGGTCTGCGCCAGGGCGGGCGGGCCGCCTGCAGCGCGCCAGTGCATTATCAAAGGTGATTGATTCGCAATGAGCGGCGTTCACATAGACCTGGCGGTGGCCACCACCCCCCGCGCACCGCGACCCCCCGCGGACACCTCGCCAGCATCCCTCTCTGCTCCGCTCCGCTGCCTCCTCATTATTTTGACATTTCCTACCCGGGAAACAAAGGAGCGGGAGAGGACTGCGTGCTCCTGCTGCTGCCCGACGCGAGAGGAGGAGAGAAAGAGAGCGAGAGAGAGAGAGAGCAGGAAAGGCCAAGAAGCCGCTCGCTGCTGCACGGCTATCAGGTGAGGGCAGCCGCTCCGTGTCCCCATCCGATAATACCGCTACGCCACGCCCGGCCCGGCTAGCTCTGTACTTATATAAATGTACCACCGGCCCCGCCCCGCCCCGCCCCCCGAGGGCCACCCTGGCGCCGCGCGTGTATAGAGAAGAGTCGAGGGGCGGGGCGGGGCGGGGCTGCCGTATAGCGGGGCGCCACCTTATCTACCCGCCACAAGACTGGCTCCATTGTGGGGGCGCGCTCGCTGAGCGGGGCGGGGCGGGGCGGGGCGGCCTGGAGGGAGCAGGCGAGCAGGGGCCCGCAGCGGAAGCAGGGCTCTGGAGAAAAGCGATCCCCAGCTCCAGCAACAACGGTAGCTGCGGCAGTGTCGTCTCCAGCAGCAGCCGCCCACCGGCACCTTCAATGACACACCCCCATGAAAAAAAACCCGCGATAGGCTGCCACAAAATTTGTGTGTCCACTGCAGCCTTCTAAGAACGGTACTTACATTAGGGGAAAAAAATGTTTTGAGAGTGTCCTTTGCTTTCAGCCCGCTCCGCTCCGCCCCGGCTCGGCCTGACAAGCCCTCAGTAAGCTGCGACACATCGCGGCCCCGCCCGGCCCCGCCCCGCCCGGCACGCCGCCGCGGGCACGCCCCAACGGCTCCTCAAACAGGCGGAAAATGAATTTCAGCCAAGTTAATTTACGAGGCGAAGACGTCCCGGAGCAGCCAGGCCGTTCGGGAGAGGGAGAGAGCGAGAGGGGCCGAGAGAGCGAGAGACGAGACGCCACGCCGCGAGAGAGCGAAAGAGGCAGGGAGAGAGACGCACCGCGCCGGGCCGCGGGCTGAGCGCCCCTTACCTCCATCATCATCCCCTTCCAGCCCCGATCGGATCCCGCCACCCGCCAAAATTCACTTTCCCACTGCCATTCTTTCCCTGGAGACTGGCAAAAATAAATAGGAAGACGTTGAAGAAAAACCCTACCAATACGCAATTCAGTGTGGGAACAACTTGCATCTTTTGGACGAAGAATAATAAAAGTACATCTTTACGCGTTTATGTCCCTCTATATATGTACAGAACATGGAAGAAAAACATTCGTGCAGGCGGCGGTGCGCCATATTTCTGGGACACATTGGGAACTGAGCGGGCCCGGTCAAAGGAAACCCTTACTCCCCTCTCCTGCGAGCTCGAACCCACCCGCTGTATTCCCTCCCACGTCTACTCCCTCTTTCTTTTTATAGACTCATATTTAAAAAAAAATAAAAAATCACACCAAGCAGGCGCCACGTCGCCGCACGTGGCGGGACCTGCAAATAATCAAACAAACGAACGAGCGACATCCCGTTGGATGAGTCCGACTATGAAATCCGTTTGTGAGTGTTTCCAGTCGAGCTGAGTTGGCGCCGCTGAGTTTATTTTGAGCCCCGCCGCGCCGGCCGCACCGTACCGGGAGGGGGAGGGGGAGGGAGGCTGAGGAGGGGGATGTGAAGCTGAAGTCCAGGGAGAGAAGGTTGGAACTGGAACAGCGAAAAGAAACTGTAAGAGGTAAGGTTCTGAACGGATTTATCATTCCATACTTACGGTTCACGAGTAGAGAAGAAGAGTATAGCAGTCAAGTTCGGAAGGGTGACCTCCAGAGGACTAAGGAGGCCTGGAGACAGGAGGCCGTCCTGAGGACTCGCCCTTCAGCCTTGCCCTGCAGTTGAATTAATTTCATTACGGCCTTGAAGGGGGTGAGAGGCAAGGGCGCTCCAGGGCAGAGATTAGTTTCGGCGAAGGACCACAGTATAGTGGAGCACCCTGAGGGCCCCGCCAGGGCAGCGCCGCGCCGCACGCCTACGGTATTGAACGACGGGCGCCAAGAGGAGCAGAGATACTTTAACACACAGGAGAATACTTTGAATGGGCCGAACCTCCTCGCCACGCGTAGCGTTACGGCTGGGCCAACCCACCCCGCCCCTCCTACCCACCACACCCCGCCCTCCCCACCCCGCCCATGGTCTAGTTTGGACACAAACGACACAGACAGCGGCGCGGAGGCACGGGACCCTCAGCGACGCGAAGCTGGAAAATTCGCGAATTCGCGCGGAATTAGAAGGCGAGAGAGAATAATCTTAGACATGAGTTGAGGGGGCGACGCGCCACTGCTCGTGTCGCCCAGGGAGAGGGAGAGGGAGGGGGGGAGAGGGAGAGAGAGAGAGAGAGAGAGAGAGAGAGAGAGAGAGAGAGAGAGAGAGAGAGAGAGAGAGAGAGAGAGAGAGAGAGAGAGAGAGAGAGAGAGAGAAGGACGCGGGGGAGTCGAGGGGAGAAATTAGCGACACGCCGGGGAACGGATTGTGGCCGTGGAGGAGGGGGACGGGGAGGGGGAAGGCGTGGGCACGGGAGTGGAAGTGAAACGGTAAGGAGCTAAGCGGGAACAGGCCGTGTTGTACGCGCGGCACGCCACGCCTCGCCACGCCACGGCACAGCCCCGGGGCGGGCGGTAGGGCGGGGCGGGGCGGGCCGTCCACCAGGGGAGGAGCCGGCACAGCACAGCACAGGCACCTGGCGCCGCCAATCCAAAGGGATACGGGATCTAAATTTAACCCTTTATGGAGCGGCCCGAGGTGCGGCGGGGCGGGGCGGGGCGGCGGCGGCGGCGGCAAAGGCGGGCGGCGGTATGGCGGCGCCCGGGGCCCGGGTCGGGTCGGCGCCGTGCGCACCGCAAGGTGCTGCCCGAGTCTCCAGAAACCTGTAACGCAACGTGTATTCCTCTACTCGGTAGACGTGCCCCACGGAAAGTAACGAGATGTTGCAGCACGCACACCATCACAAAAACCATATTTAGGGGGTAGTTTTAATTTCCTGTAACGGAAAGTCCGTGCAAGAGACCACGTCAGGGGGTCGGGTTCCGTCAACGTAAATATTTATACAAGCGAACGAAAATTCTGTTGGTGGAAGGAAATTTTGTGAATTTTGTTTCGTTGTCACGTTGTAAATTTCGTTGGTTTTTGTTGATGATTTCATACCCAGAGAAAGAGAAAGATTTCTAAGCGCTGATGAACCTCTGTCACACTTACGTCTCTCCTAAAAACAGGCCAGAAAGACCCGTTCAGTTTTAGATTTTAATACCGTGGACGTGGAACACGAAAGAAAAATCACTCAGCTCCCATCAGAACTCCGAAGTTAAGCAGGCGGGGCTCGCAGGTTGCGAGTTAGGTAGGGGCCTACCAATTTT
>JAHWGI010000460.1:0-65752 GCA_029379305.1 Frankliniella fusca
TCTCGTGACTTGCGCCCGCCTGGCTACTCTGCTGGACGACACGTACAGCGTACTCATGTACTACGACTGACACCTTTTTAGCAGATGATACGAAGGGGTATCAGCCTGCTAGTACTGTCATACAGCGAGCAGCCTGCAGGAGAGCAACCGGCAGGAGCGAGCAGCTCAGTGTGGCATAATTTATACAGGGGGGGAAATTTCGCGCGGGGCGGCGCCCCGCCACTCCACGCCACCTCTCGGGACGCTGCGGCCGCCGGGCCGCCGGGCCCGGGCCGGTGCCCCCTCCAGCCAGGGCGACAGCGCTCCTCTTCCCTGAGGCATGGGCGGGTCGCACGACGAGCTTCGCATCATCATGAGATTGATTAGAAAGGGTGACAAGGATGGGTGCACCTTGTTGCAAAGAAACGTGCCACTCGCCACACCTTCTGTAGGGGTGGTTTGGGAGGGTCAGAGTCACGTGCCAACCATAGGATCGGAGAAGAGGGTGAGGGTTGGGGTGGTCTGGACCGTACCAAGGGAGAAGGAGCAGAGAGAGGGATATAATTCAATTAGTCTCGCCCAAAACAAATCAGGCCATCGACACGGAATGTTTTCCGGGTGGCCGAATGGAGGTCATATACAGTTATAGAGAGGAGAAGGGGAACAGACGAGGGCGGTGAGGCTCATCGCAGCAGTGCACTCAGTCTTACAGGCGGGCAGCGTAGCGCAGTGGTAACGCAGCTGCTTCGTGACCCTGAGGACCAGGGTTCAAATCACCCCGACGGTGAAAGACTTTCATCGAACATAGGAAGTTGTCATACACTTGCTGTGACGACGGTGTGAAGGAAAATGATCGCGTTCAATAATTTTAACGGTTAACTGTTATGTCTGAATTTTCAGACCTAGAAGTCAGTCATAATTTTCAGAATTTTAATAACCGAAAATTTAGTTTTTTTAACTGAAATTTCTTGGATCGAACTTTACTCTGAATATTCAGACAACAAAGCTGAAAAAAAAACTTTGGACTATTTAGTCTGAATTGTCAGACAATTTTTTTAACAGTGTAGATGTTAGAACACCTATTTCAAAATTTCTCAACCCTAGCCGATTCTCCTTTTTAAAAGACCAGTCTGGGCTGGCCAACTTCACAGTCAACTTGACCAGCCCAAACCGTCCAACATGTGACACACACTATAGAACATTTCGTCAGTAGATAAAGGTACACATACTTACGCATAAAACAATATATGTGTAAAGACAAAGTCTGATTTTAAATATTTATGTATAAATCATGCTCTTTACTGTTAGGTCGGCCAACAGTCAAACTCCACTAAACATATAAAACTTTGTACCATTGCAATGGTAAAAACTAAGGCGTAACTGTACGCTTGAATGAAGCATACAGTTACGCTTGAAGACGTTACGCTTGAAATCAAGCGTACGAAAGAAATTCTCCCATACATTTAGATAGGACGAATCGGAGCTGATCGACCCATTACGCTTGATTTCAAGCGTAATCTCAGTACGCTTGAAAACGGGGCGTAAGGCTACGCCTTAGTTTTACCAGTGTGCGTTCGTAGACGTTAGTAGACACATTATCAGCATGTGTATTTGAATTAAATCTCCAGGGGAGAAAGGTCAACACGTGGACTAGACAAACGGCCACATTCACCAAAAAAACGTTATTTTTACATGGCGGGACCTTCACATGACATGGATTGCATTATGGCCCTGAACCTCTTTCATGTAATATCATCAGCCTTTCCCCCCTTCCTCCCCCACCTGCCCGGCCATCCAGTAAAGCACTAAGTATATAACTATTAGTTCTTAAGGTGGTATGGCAAAAGTTATTGTCGCGTATAATCGGCTGGTGACGAAGACGAAACCCCGTAAGGGAAGCCCAAAGCCCACCCCTTTGCACACGTGTCCTTTCGGCCCCCGTAGCGTCGCAATGACTGCCTGCGCCCGCGCCACCCCGGCTTTCGTTCGACCAGGAGCAGCGAGCAGCGAGCAGGCCGACGTGGGGAGTCGGGTTGTGCGATAAATAATGAAACAATCAAACGTGCTCTAACCGTGGGGCCGGCTGGCGGCTGGCGGCGGATCCAGAGAGGCCCCTGAGGAAGCGCAGGGGTGCCATCGTGGCGCGGCCATAGACACACTGGTAAAACTAATGTTTAGTTTCTATACATCATGGTGTATAGTTGGCAACTGGCAATTCTATACATTATACGTTGCGTAATGTATAGGAGGAACTAAACATGAGAAGATGTTTAACACCTGTGCACTTCGTAAATGTATAGAGGTTAAACATTTTGTGATGCTTAGAAGTATACACTTGGACGGGGCTTCAAATGGCAAGGCATAGGGTTACCACGCTGCGCCCAGTGTATAGCCAACTGAACACTTGCTTAGTGTTTAGAAAATATACATCTGCTGATGTATAGTTTGAACCATACATGATATAGTTTTTAAATATTATACATTAGCAGTATGAGCTGATGAATAAAACTATACACTTGTTTTACCAGTGCAGGCAGACGTGACGTAAAAGACTGCGAGCGGGGGAGAGCACTACCGCCTTGCATTTTAGCAGCAAATCGAACGCACTCATTACTTCCCTCACCATTTCGACACTAGTAGAATGCAACCGGTCCTCTGTGCCCGTCCGGCGGCAAAAGGGTGGACTTTTTCGTACCCATCCTCCACCCGCGCCTTGTAACACCACTTTTCGAAGAGTTTCCCTTCCTATGCCTCACCCCCGTTCCCCGCGGCCTCTTCTCCGGCCGTGAACTGAACTGAAAAGGGGGTATCTTGCCGCACCGCGAGCGCGCTCTGCTGGCCTGTGCAAGGGCACAACGTAGGTTGAGGCGGGGGAAGAGGGGGGAAATCGTCTTATCCAGAGTCCTTCCCTCCCCTCCCGGTGCCCTTCCTCATTCGCAAAGCGTTTAGTGGGGGAGCAAGCAGAGGATCCAGCACCCACCTCCCGTCCTCTCCCCACCCTCTGCACAAACATGACTCCCTCACCCTACCACTGGCGCGACGCTACGCCACGCCCGCTACATGCTGAGGGGCTAAGCGGCGGGGGGTGGTGGGAGCACACCTCCACCCCTCCGGCGGTGTCCGTCAGACGTTCTGCGATGCCGTGCCTTGTCCACATGTAGCATGAGTTTTGCCATGAAAGTAGGGACTAACCGCCGTTACGGAGTCTAAAAAAAATACAGTATGTTCATGTCAAGTACATATATTTTGTAGTTTACTTTAAACCAAAATGAGCAGAATCATTAATTAAGAAAAGCAGGAGGCAATATCGACCATCTCATTATTTTTATGGGTTCCTATCATAGTCCGAAGAAACATATCCAAAATTTAGCCCGGTCGGACAACCCTACTAGACACAGTAAATAACGGAAAAATCGAGTTTCACGTTTTACTGTGTTTTTAGGTAATATAAAAAAAAGTCACTATACTTTTGATTGGCGGAATTTGGTAAAATGACTGTTGTTCCTGTCGTAAATGTACGCTGAATCGAATCTGGCATGGGTTTACGATTGGGTGATTCTTTCAAACGCATACACCAACTTTCACCATTTGCAGAGGAAATGCCACGAACCATTGGTTTCTATGCCCACAAACTCAGATTGACCGTTCTCGACGCCAATTGGTTGGGAATGGTATCATAGAAATTTTGATACCCGCAGCTTTGGGTATGTTGACTATCTCGTATTTATTAATTGTGAGCGTTACGATGGCTCTTTGGGACAGAAGTTTTTGTATCAGGCGACTATCTCGTAGTGTTGCATCTCCTCTATTAATTTCTAATTTTGTTGAGGGCTCCAGGTGGAATGGGGTTTGGGGGGGGGGGTGGTGGGGTGGGGGGGGGTGGGGGGTGGGGTGGGGGGGGTGGGGTGGTGTGGTGTGGTGTGTGTGGGGTGGGGGGGGGGGGGGGGTGTGGGGTGTGGGGGTGGGGTGGGGTGGTGTGGGGTGGGGGGGGGGGGGGTGTGGGGTGGGGTGTGGGGTGGGGGGGGGGGGGGTGTGTGGTGGGGGCGCGAGTGTGTGTGCGTGTGCGTGCGGTGTGGGAAGGTGTAGTGCTGTGGGGATGTGAATACCGTGTGGAGTGTGCGTGGGAGACGGCGGGGTGGGGCGTGGGTGGGCGGCGGGTGCGGGGTGGGGTGTTTGTGGGAGAGGGTGGGCGCGAGTGCGAAGTGGGCGGCTGCGTGTAGACACTGTGTGGGAGGTGTGGCATGGTTGTGCAGGTGTGAGCCGTGCTGCTGAGAGTACAGACCTATGTTAGTGGATGTAAGGGGCGGGGATGGTGGGGGGTGGAGGGGGCGTGTGGACGTAGGGGAGGGGGGAGGGATGTGGTGAGGGGGGGGAAGGTGTGGGAGAACTGGTTTGTGGTGTGGGGTGGTGTTTTGGCTGCTTTATTTGTTTATTGTCTTTGGTTTTGTGGTGGGGTTTGGTGGGTAATTTGATGGCTCATGTTTCGGTAGGTTTTGATTGTGAATGGTAAACCGTGTTATTGTTTGTGTTGTTTTTTGTGTTTGTTTGCTTAGCGGGTGGGTGGGTGGGTGATGGGGTAGGCAGGGGGGGGGGGGGGGGTGGGAGTGGGGGTGGTGTCTGTCGGGGGGGGGGTATGGTTTGCGTGTGGCGTTGTGTGGTGGGCAGTGTCGGGGGGTGGGGGTCGTAGTGGATAGAGGGTTTGAACGGGGGAGGTGGGGTGAGTTTTGGGGGGGAGGGGGATGGGTGGGTGGTTTTGGTTTTTTGTTGGTTTGTTGTTTTTGTTTTTTTGTTGTGTTTTTTTTGTTTTTTTGTTTTGTTTTTTGTGTTTTTTTGTTTTTGTTTTTTTTTTGTTTTTTGTGTTTTTGTTTTTTTTTGTTTTTTTTTTTTTTTGTTTTTTTTTTTTTTGTATTTTTTTTTTTTTGTTTTTTGTTTTTTTTGGTGTTTGTTTTTGTTGTTTGTTTTGTTGTTTTGTTTTTTTTTTTTTTTTTTTTTTTTTTTTTGTTTTTTTTTGTTTGTTTTGTTGTTTTTTTGTGTTTTTTTTTATTTGTTTTTTTTTTTTTGTTTTTTTTTTTGTTTTGTTTTTTTTTTTTTTTTTTTTTTTTTTTTTTTTTGTTGTTTTTGTTTTTTTTTTTGTTTTTTGTGTTTTTTTTTTTTTGTGTTTTGTTGTTTTTTTTTTTGTGTTTGTGTGTTTTTTGTTTTGTTTATTTGTTTTTGTTTTGGTGGTTTGTGTTTTTTGCTTTTGTTTCTTTGTTGTTTCTCGCTCTTCTTTTGTCTCATCGTTCCTTTGGTCGTTTTCTTCTTCATTTTGTCTTTCTGTCTCTATTGTGTTTCTTTGTTTTGTTTCAGGTATGCTTCTCTGTCTCTGTATTTGTCTGTTGTCTGGGCGTGTCTTTCGTCTTCATCATAAACTTTCGTCGATCCAATCTCTTCTTTCTTCAGGTTCTTTTTTCTTTTTCTGTTTGTCGTCTGTGTCGCTTTTTCTGGGTTTCCTTTCATTTTGTGCTGTTATTTTCGTCTGGCTGTTTCTTCTTTTGATGTCTCAATTTTTCTTTTCTCGTGCTTCCAAAGATTCCTTCTGTTTTTCTTTTCTTTTGTTTGTTTCGTCTTCTTCTCTGCTTCTGCTTTGTCTGCTTCTCGTTTCATTTTGTGATTTTTTGATTTCGTGTGCGATCCCTGTGTTCATTTTTGTGTCTCGCTCTTAGTCTGAAAACATGTTTTGGCTCAGTCGTTTCTATTTCACTGTGTGTGATCAAACACCTCATGCCGTCATTTTTTGAGGGGTCTCAGGTAGATACAAATTGATCGATCCAACATTTGTGTTAACCACTCGTTTGCAAATTTTTTAGACATGTGTTGGACCGTGATTTGTTCGCCTGGGGACCCTCTAAAAATGCGTTTTATGAGGTGTTGATCACTTCGAGATAGTCGCCTGAGACAAAAATTTCTAGTCACGAACACCTGTAAACACGTTAAATTTTTACAAATTTTACAAATTTTTACAAGCGAAATATGAGAGGGTCGATGTTGCCTATTGCTTTTCTTAAATGAATCTGCTCAATGTGTCGTACACGTACAACCTCCCACTTTAGCTCGTCATTCGATTTTATGTAGGCTATCGATGAGCAGTGATTGTATATTTACGATCTTGAATCGTAAATGTGTACGACTTCTTCCACGGACAATTTTCCTTATCCTGTACAATTTTTCACAGTGCAGCATCACAAGGAAATCCTAAGAGATTCCACCTCTCCTTCTTCTTTTATCCTGCTGTACGCCCTAATTTGATAATAATTTTTTTTTTTAAGTCAATAGGTTTCTGCCCGGCCTGCACGAGCACACGTCGGCATAGAGCAGTCAGTCGGCTGATTTTCAAGTTCGCGCTTTGGTATCCAGCGTCCTTGTCGCGAGAGCCTTCACCCAATTCGTGTGACGAAGTCGGGACGAAGTTGTCGTGCTCAGTGGGTGCGATAAAGACGGAGAACCGTTCAAACGCAATTTCTGATTCCCCGTAGTCATGGTCGCTCGCTCACGCAGTGACATCAGCCTGCGCCTAGCTGTGCTACTTACATTTTTGTTCGCTGGTGTCTCGACCGGCGGCCCCTTCTTATTCTTCCACCACCTGAGGAACACACAAAATGAAATACGAATGAGTTTGATGACTATACGAACAGCATGTTTCTTCTGCACAAATTCAGTCAATCAATGTGTAGCTAAGGCTATTGTTTTCTTCTTCCGAAATCGCCCTGTCGACCCGACCGACGTGCTGTGTGCCCGTTTGGCATCGATATCCCAAAGTAATGTCGGAGAGCGAACACTGAAGCTGAAACGAAGCAACTGGCCAGCGTGTGGGCTCCACGGGCCGCCGTGAGGCAGAGTTGGGAATCTAGCCTGTGCGCGCTCGCCCGCTCCGACCGCATGCGATCGCTCGGGCACTGGCTTGCGACGCGCCACTCCACGCCACGTCTCCAGATGTTACGAGTCTCCCTTGCTGAGAGTCGATGCCGGCTTCGGTGTCACACCGAAAGTAGTTCGGGGCCAGATCAGCCAATCACAGCCCGCCGCTGCGTGCAACCGCCAGCGGCTGCAGGTGACCGCATGCGAGCGAGTGTCTTCTGCTCACGCCCGCTCGCTAGTGCGGGCGTGAGCAGACGACGCTCGCACTGGCGAGCGGAGCGGGCGAGCGCGCGGTGGCTCTTTTCCCAACTCTGCCGTGAGGCGCCCAAAGTCACCGACGCAAAGATTTCACAAGCGCTGAAAGTCACTTGCGCTAAAAAAAACCGAAACCGCTAATTTTCACAAGAGCTACGATTCGCTCGAGGTAAAAGTCACAAGCGCTAAAAGACACAGGCGCTACGATTCACATGCGCTAAAAGTCAAAAGAGCTACAAGCCAGTTAAAGGTCACCGGAGACAGACTAATTCTTTTGCGATACAGGTGAGTACGAGGGCGAGGATCGAGACATCGGCTGCCTGTGCTGCCGGAGTGGCATCACTGCGAACGCCCCAAAGGGCCCTTTCGCGGTTCGGCGGGGCGTTAACGAAACGAGGGGTCCGCAACCCGCAACTAGGTTTGAGCGCGTACACCGGCCGCCCGGAAAACTGAGAAGACCGGGAAGACCACTAGGAAGACCAAAGAAAACCGAAGAAAACCAATAAAATCGCCCAGCCGAAAATTCCGGTTACGATTACGGTTTCGGTTACGATAACGGTTTCGGTTACGATTACGTTCGTAAATTGGGACAATTTCCGGTTACGGTTATGGTTACCTTCCGGTTACGATTACGGTTACAGTTCTGGTTACGATTACGGGTCGATTACGGTTAATGTTACTATGTTACGGTTACGACGTCGTAAGTCCGTGAAAGGGCGGCTACCAAGAGCCGTTGTGAGGTCACCCGCGTAAACTTCACGCGCTGAGCACGATAGTGCTGCTTTTATTGTTTAATTTTTAACCGTTTTCGTGATAATCCTATGGTGAAAAAGGTGTATTTTGGTTTATTTTACAAATCGGTTCAGTATGTGAAACACCAGCACCACACTCGGCCGTTTTGCCGTGCGACACTTAGTTCAGGCGTTGGGCCGCCTGAAAGTTTGGGCTAGCCCGCTTACGGTCGTTATCGTAAACGTTCCTCGTAATCGTAACAGTTAACCGTAACCGGACTACGGTAACGGTCGTAACCGTGAACGCTACTCGTTACCGTAAGAGTTAACCGTAACCGAACAACGGTTACGGCCATACTCGTAGTTTTTAGTCGTACTCTGCAAATCTAAGTGTGATACTACATGTCAGTTTAAACTGCGAAACTTTAGTTTCGCAGTTACAACTGCAAAACTCCCGAGTTCGTCAGTTTAAACTGCAAAACTCCTGAGTTCGTCAGTTTAAACTGTAAAACTCGCGAGTTCGTCAGTTTAAACCGTAGAACTGTTTTGCAGTTAGAACTGACGAACTCGGGAGTTTTGCAGTTTAAACTGACGAACTCAGGAGTTTTGCAGTTTAAACTGACGAACTCGGGAGTTTTGCAGTTGTAACTGCGAAATTTAAGTTTCGCAGTTTAAACTGACATGTAGTATCACACTTAGATTTGCAGAGTAACCGGGCGAAATTTACGGCCGTAATCGGAAATTCTAGCCGTAACCGTAACCGGAATTTGCGGCTGGGCGTAGGCCACAAATGGTGTGGGAAAAGCGAAAAATATGAGGGAAGAGCGGAAAACGGTAGGAATAAATGCTCCAGAAAATCCCAGAAAACCAAGAAAAAGTTGGGAAGATCGGGAAAACCAAAAGAAAATCCTAGGAAAAACCAGGAAGGCCACAGCATGTGTACACCGGCAGACCGCACTTGCGGACCCCTCGGGCGTTACAGGGGGCCAGGCGCGTATTGAGGGGGAGGGGGGGGATCGCCCCTGTGGCCTCTAGACAGCCGCCGTAAAGGTAGGCAAATTGTGTTACAAAACCCCTGTATGTAGGCAACCTCAAGAGCACCCCCCCTGTCGGTCGGACCTTAATACGTCCCCGCAGGGGGTCCATCACTCGGTTTAGGAGCGTACACACGATTACCGATTACCAGAGAGTTCTTACAGTTCTCGGTATTTTTTTTTGAAGGAAAGGTGAATTTTTGTAAATTTTTGCATATTTCAGTAACGAAAAACCAAAAACAGCACGAAAAACGACGAAAAGAGGAGTTTCGGGAACAATATTACCAGCAGTTATTGGACAACGCGTTCACAGGATTACCAGAGTGGTGTAGCCCTTGGGGGAGTGGTTCGTGATTTCACTGGGGTAACCCTAAGGTCCGCGGGGAAAGCTCGTGGTCCGCGGTTCCTAGCTGCCGCGGGGGTATCTCGCGTTCCGCGTTTCCTCTGCGGATCCTTCGCAGGGAAAGGTCGCGGTCCGGCGGATCTTTCTTGCGGATCGCTCACAGTCCGCGGGGAAAACTCGCGGACCGGAGTCCTGCCACGGGAGCATCTATCGCGGACCGCGCATCCTCCGCGGGTCCCCATCACCGTTGGAAGGTCGCTGTCCACTGATTTTTTGCTGGTAGCTCGCAGTCCGCGGGGGTGACTCGCGTGTCCGCGGGAAAAGCTAGCGGTCCGTGAGTCCTGCCGCGGGGGTATCTCGCGTACCGCGGATCCTCCGCAGGTCCTTCGCTTGGGAAGGTCGCAGACTGCGAGATACCCCGGCGGCAGGACCAGCGGACCGCGAGCTTTCCCCGCGAACTCGCAGGCTACCCCCGAGAAACCGCGAACCACCCCACAGTAACGCTCCGCCGTAGACCGCGTGAACCGCGAGAAGGTCCTTTCGGGGCGTAGGCTTCAACGACAGTGGCCGAGCGGAGCGTTTGTGCTTGGAGTCGGTCCCCGCCGCCTAATGAGTATGCAGTCCCGGATGGAGCGGTGCGGGCGGGCTGCATAGAACAAAATGTGAGCGGGGCTAATCATTCGGCGCTCAACCACGCAGACCAGCTCCGCGGGCCCCACGCGCAGTGCAGGGCTGCACACCGGGAAAGTAGTGCTGGATAAGTTAAAGCTACGTCCAGCAATTCTCACCCCATGTCTCTTTCTACCCCACGCGCCGCGTCGCGCGTGGCGGAGGGGGGTCTTAGCCGAGGGTGGGGGAGGGGTCGATGTGACTCTGAAAGAGCTGACCGGAGGATGAGTAGAAGGAGGGGTCGGAATAGCGGCTGTGGGGCGCTGGGAGTGCAAAGCCCAGTGAATTGACGTCATGCACAGTCCCTCCACCCCTTCATCTCTTCCCGCGCAAACTCCGCGCCGCACGGCGCCGGCTCGCGCGTCGCTTTTGCCCGTGAACCATCACACGGCGAGCCGCGCACCGCACTACCCCACCGCTCTCTACCACACCCTACCCCACCGCTCTCTACCACACCCCACCCCACCGCTCTCTACCCCACCGCTCTCTACCCCACCGCTCTCTACCACACCCTACCCCACGCTCTCTACCCCACCCTACCCCACCGCGACCCACTCGGCGCGCACCCTGCCACTCCTGATGGTTCAGCGGCGCGTGGGCGGCGGGCGGCCCATCACTTTTACTCTTGATGGGCGAGGCGGGGCGGTAGCTGGCTGGCTTTGAGGTTGGGCGTGCCGAGCCGAGCTGTCATCCGGTGGGGAGCGCGAGAGCAAATGAGTGACAGACGTGGTGGATCGATGCGTCCACGTCAGTCAGTAATTTTACGGCCGGGCGGGGTGGGGCGGGGTGGGGCGGGGTAGGGCGGGGCGGGGCGGGGAGGGGAAGAGGCGCGGGTTGGGACGAGGTGTTTCTCTGTGTTTCGCCATACCGGCTCTCACCGAATTTGCTTTAACGCCTGCTGCGCGACGGATGCGGTCCATGCAGTGGGACTAAAGACTTTAATGCCACGGAAACGAGTAAGGCACCGCGGGTCTGCCTACTCGCCCCGCGCGTAAGGCGCTATAGACCCTTCCCCATGTGTGGCCGAAGTCACGCCTGCACCTGCGTTTTCTCTGAAAAAGCACGGTACAGACACCGCTCCCTCATCCCCTCCCCCCCCCCCCCCGAAAAAGTAAAGGAAAAAGCACGCCTGCCCTTAAGGCAGACGTCGTTCGGCTGGGGGCTTGCCTGCTTGGCCTATCCGCATACTACAGGCTACAGGCTTTTCCGATAAACAACAGCAGATCGGTCTTCTGCACACGCAACACTTGTACCTATAATGAGGTCTTGCTGTCATTGCTTGCACTCTTGTCGTCAGGGGGCCACACCTACATGACCTGCCTGCGGCGTTCGATCACACAAAAGCATCTTCCTAGGTTAGAAGTAACGAGGCCTACGGCCCATCAGGAGCCACCAAGACTGCAAGAAAACAGACTGGCTCCAGTCGTAATTACCACAGAAACTGAAGATGCAAATTCGTTTTATGCAAAACCGTTACAGACAGTTGTTCGACATCAGACCAAGATCAAACATTTTTTTTTATTTTTATTCGTACCTTTTTTCAATGTAATTTTGTACTGATCGCTTGCGGGACAATCGGCTCCGGCCACTAGGGGCCATTGTCAAAAATAACAAGCAGGTCCACCGAGGGGGCCTCAACTCCTGAAATCATGTGTACACAATCGCTGAAATCGAAATCATTGTCAAAAAAATGTGGATCTATTGCCGAAACAATTGATTTGAGTGCGTATTTTGGGCTCATGAAGCTAAAAATACACTTAAATTTACTTTACGAATTATTTCTTTCAATTATAAGAGGTGTAATCATGTGAAATCATGTGAAATCTTGAAATCATGTGTACACATTTTGGGTGAGTTGAGGCCCCCTCGAGGCCCACCCTTCGGTTACGAGACGTTTCGCCCCAATCCGTTTCACCCAAAACTATTTTGCCCAATGACAATTCCCCCGCAACATTTGACCCAATGCACGGTAAAAACAAGCCCTGTGGGATTCCCAGGGTAGTAGAAAATCAGGAGATCCCCTGGAAATCATTTCCAGGGCATCCCCTGGGAATCCCCTGGAAATTATTTCCATGAGATCTCCTTGTTTTCAACTACTCTGGGAATCCCAGGACTTGTTTTCACCGTGTGCACGTGTGCACTTTAACTAGAAATATTTCTTCCTTTCCTCCCTAAAGGGAGCCTAAAAAAATCACGGGCGTAAGCTACAGGCATTCCTATCGGGGGCCAAAAAATACATGGGCGTGAACAATATAAAGGCACCCCTAACAGAGGACTTTAAAAAAGGGGGGGGCTTGAAAGAGGAAATACTTTTTAGTTCACGCTTATCGTCGTGTTCTGTAGTTAACGTAGAAATTCGGGACACGTCCCTTCCTAGACGTGTCCTCACGGAGGGCGCTGCTAGGAGGGATTCATCGCTGCCTGTGGTTGGAGAGGAAGGGGTAGTAGGGGAAGAGGGTGCCGCCGCCGGAGTTTGGAGGGCGGGGCGTGGGGCGGGAACAGAAGAGAGCGGAGATAGGTTTCCTTATGTACCTGTTGATGAGGGTTGGGCTACGGGCTTGAGGGCGTGCGTGGTCGGCTCTGCAGGTCCTTGCCGTCAGGCCGCGCCGCGCTACGCCGCGCCACGCCACGACAAACACGCACGTGGCGGTGGGGTGCTGATCAGGGCCTGGGCGTGAATCCGCAGAAAAAGGGCTGCTCCCGCACCTCAGTTTCAACGCTTAATTGGAGTCAGACACGGGGGGCGGTGGGCGGGGGGAGACCGCCCCCTGTCAGCGCCTGGATCCACATGAAGGTAGGCAATTTGAGCTACAAAACCCCCGTATGTAGGCAACTTTCGATACATCACTCTTCATATATTAAAATTAAACGCAAGTTAAACGTTATAGAACGACTCGAGACGATCAAGAATAATTGTTTTATTAATATTAACCATATACTTTAAATTCCAGCACTATTTTCAACCGTTTAAAGCGTTTTAATAAAATCACCGGTAATATACCGGTAAATTACCAATTTACCGGTAATTTTGGTAATTTACCGCCCCCAACCAAAATTACCGGTAATTTTAAAACCCTACGAATTCCTTCGCAAGGCTTGCAAAGCAACCAAATCGTTCGCTTTGCGAACAAGCCCTTCGCAAGGAGTTCACAGAGTTACGTGCCTGATTGGAGTACTGTCAAAAATATATTATCTGTACATTTATGTACGGCTTATTCTGTAATTTGCCATTTACACTATGTGTCGTACAAGTACAATGTCCGTACATTTACGATCTTGAATTGTAATAGTATACGACATCTTCCATGGGTCAATACCAACTCACCCACTTAAGTAATTGTTCTAGTGAAAAGGGGGAAAAGAAAACAAAAGAAAAAATACGATTTCACGAAATCCTGGTAGACAACGGAGTTTCTATAACTATGGTAAAATTATTGTGAGTGTATAATAAGACTGTAAGAAAACCCAGTAGTTTTGTTTAGTTTACGATAGTCAAGATAGTGACTAAATAATTATAAGTTCGATTTGATAAGGCGGGTTTCAAGCAATGAATACACTCCGACAGTTAGGCCGTTAACTAAACGCCAGGGAAAATAGAGAAAAGAAGCTCTCCTTCTGACGGCAAAAAATGGGCGGCGAGGTCACGGCCGGAGCGGAACGTCAACAATACCGTCCCCTCCACCGAGCGCACCGAAGGGGCGAACCGGGGCCCTAACTAATACGGCTGGTACGCCCAGGACATCGCGAGCAAGCGTGCCTCTGCTCACCAGATTGAAGTCAAACTTACCAAACCGTTTTCTGCAGGTAAAAAAGTACTATTTACGCATTCAGTTCGCCTTGTCAACGTTTCGATAACTTTATACGATGATTTAAAGTCGCGAGGTGGGAGCCTCAGCTCCCGGCCGAGGCGGCCATGGTTGAAAGACGGCCGGCGACACAGCGCATGCGCGTCCACCTCAAACAAACCTTGTTTACACAACGTGCCAACCTAGAAAACATGAAAAGGATCACTAATCCCCCTACGTTACGATTTGAAATTATTATCTTAGGTTGGCAGAAGTGCGCCGCAGTCGACTGTTCGTTCGGTAAAAATGAAGTAGGTTTCGAAAGGGCGGTATGATGGTCACGTGCGAATTTCAGTGGTGTCATCTCTTTCTTGAGCGTTTCACTGAAGCAGAGCTTTGTTTGAACGCAGACTTTAGAGGTTTCTCTTTCGCTCCGTGTTGGCTCGACTCCGCCTAGCCCCACCACGAAAAACTATCCCCTTCTCCTGGTGATTTCAGCTGACAAGTCGAGCATTACCATAGCAACTGAAATTTCAATTCAAATTTACAGAAAATCTGTAGTTTAAATTTCTATTAAACTTTCAGAGTGAGTATACAAGTTTACATACTATAACTGTAGGTAATATTATAAAAATCGTTGGAGCGGATTTTTTCCTCCCGTAAGGGGCCATATAAAACAATTGACAGACGTTTCAAAGCGATTTTAGAAGGCAACTCCGTTGCCTAAAAAACGCGTACCCCCCACCCCCCCTTTTACAACCATAATCAAAATTGAGTTTTTGTCAGAAAAAAGTTTGTAAGACCATTCTCTACTCAATGTTGGTGGTCCATTTGTAGCCTCCAAAACTGTATAAGCAGGTGCCCCCGGATCGGTTTCCGAAATTTTGGTCATTTGCATCAAAATTGGCAACAATCGCCCGGTAAATCCTGGTGCTGCTCATGTCTTACGAGAAAAGCACTTTTTCGAAGGAAATTCTCTCGCTGAGACGCCGTTTTTGAGGACGGCGACGGCAGAGGCATCCACCAGAAAGATACAACGCTCGACTGATTGCGATGTGGAGTTGCGCGGGGCGGCCAGGCGCTAGGCTCCGCCTTCCGCCCCGGCAACTCCAGGCTCTCTTGAGGACACGTGGGAATTCACTGGGAGTAAATTTATGTAAGAAAAGCACGCTAGGAGGGTCAACCTTTCCGATTTGGACGAATATTGGTGGAAACGTTCGCCTCATGAATAGAAGAAAAGGCCGATACGGATTTGGCCGTAAAAATTATTTTCGCGGAACTTTGGACAAATAAGTGTTTTTTGCAAAGTATTTGGACGATTTGTCCTGCAGCTAGAGTTTTTGTCCGAAGTGGCCGACACTTCTGAAGTAGTATTGTCCAAGTAGCACGATGTGCCCTCGGACAGTGTTTGCGATCGGGTGGGTTAGCAGCCAGCATCGGGAAAGCGAAGGGGCCAGCGAACAGAGGCTTGCCCGCCCGATCGAAAACCTTGGAATCGCCTCACAACACGACACTGCCAAAGAAACGTCCAAAGATGTCCCGAAACAGATTTTTTGGAGAAAATAAGGAAACAAATACTTTTTTGCGACCGTATCATGGTTTGTTCTTGTAAAAAATGATGTACTGAATTTCATGAGCACCCGCCTAGTTTTTCAGCTCAAAACGTTTCGGAGCTATGAAGCATAAAAGATGATAATTTCGTGCAATTCCTTCAAAAGTGGGCAATTTCATCTTCTGTGAATGGGACGAGTTTGAGAGGTTTCTTTTCCTGTAAGAAAACTTATTGGATGTAGCCGCGACATGTAGGACGACCTTTGGAGTGTTTCCCGAGTGTTTTCCCCCAAAATGTCTGGTTAAGGACATTTTAGGACATTTTTTGGCAGTAGGGCGGGTCCGAGGACCCGGAACGCATCCGAATGCGCAGGTGAGAGCGAGAGGGAGATACTATTCGGTTACAGCATCTCACTCGCACCTACGGCTTCGGACGCATTCCGGGTTCCCGGACCCGCCCGTTTGAGAACTCTGTCCGAGGGCACCATCGTGAGCCTTGGACAATGTTAAGTCAGCAGTCAAAGTGTCGGCCACTTCGGACAAAAACTCTCACTTCAGGACAAATAGTCCTACACTGTAAGAAAATACCACGGTAAATACCTACGGTACGCGCCGTTAATTTGTTACCTTGTCCCGGACCGTAATTTTCGACTACGGTCTGAATCTTACGGTACACACCGTACCGTAGCCAGCAAATATGTTGAGGAAGTTCAATTCTATCCACAATGAAATACAGTCAGCACTGTAATTATAAGCTACGGTCTGACCGTACACCAAAATTACGGCACAGACCGAAGGCATAACGTAACTCCCTACGGTATTTTTAACAGTGTAATACACTGCAAAATAACACTTACTTGGCCACAGTCCCGCGAGAAAATATTTTTCGGCCAAATCTGTTGTGGCCTTTTATCCTATTCGTGTGGCGAACCTTTTCACCAATTTTCGTCCAAATCGGAGTGGTCGACCCCCTGGTGTGCTTTTCTTGAATAGATTTATACTCTGTTAAACCAAGTGTGCAACTGTTCATCGTTCTTTGTGCAACTCCCACTGTGAATCCAGGTATGCAACTGTTCAACACATGTAAGTGTGCAAATCCCTGTTTATTGCATAGAAGTGTTCACATCAACATCCGCGCAATTGCAGCTGTTTAACACAACGGCTGTGTACTTTAGAGATGAGCGAACAGACCAGTTCGAATTTGAACGAACTCGAACAAAATTGGTCTAAAATTCTTCGAACGAACACGAACACGGACAATCATTTTTTTCTTCGAACGAACCGAACTGAACAAACTACTGTTCATATTCGAACGAACACGAACAATTAATATTTTTTTACCTATTCTGTCTAAAATGTAGCTTTCCGTCACATTATTAAATTTCCCTTCGGTATATTAGTAATTAGCATTCTTGTCATTGACCTCAGTTGCTGCAATAAATAAAAATACTTCTGAGCAACTAATTTTCAGCGCTCGACCAATCAGAGAGCGGCACTTTCCGCGCGCGCTTCTCACGGTCATTTTCGAAATTTTATAGAGAGGGATTGACCAGGTCGGTTTTGTTCGGCGACGAAAATTTGTTCGATCAGTCCACGAACATTTCGGATCCGAACACCTTGCGTTCGTGTTCGAACGGACACGAACAGTTCGCTGTTCGTTCGAGTTCGTTCGACTGCGAACATGTTCGCTCATCTCTAGTGTACTTTTAAGGTGGTAGGAGCGTCCGGGCACTCTGAGAATGGCTGCGTTTCAGTCGTGTGGGTCGCGTATGAAGTGCGGGGAGGGCCCTGCGGGGTGCGGGGGAGGAGGGGGCCCTCTCCTGCCAGTAGGCGTGACAAATCCAGATGTTGGCGAGGCCCCGGCTGGCCCCGGCCCGGGTCTGCCTCGGCGCTCTGTGTCTTTTGAGGTGCTGGCGAGCTGTGTCTGGGCCACTGAGAGTCACCAAGTCCCGAAAAGTGGGTCCCCCGCAAAGGCTAGAATTATCGTAGAAGTTTCATTCTTGTTTCAAAAGGACCTGCTGCAAGCGCGAAATATCAATGCCATGTATCCTACAGGGCCTAGACGCCGGGAAGGGTACTTTATAGAGATCGGCAGTGCCCAGTCAGAGTGGCCACATGTCCTTTTGTCTACCGATCCCTCCCTGCCTCCTTCACAGGAACAGTCGCTGTGGTGATGAGACACCCCGACCCCCGGCCCCCGGCCCCCGGCCATCCCGCCCCACCCCCATGCTGTGTCGCGCGTGCCCTTCTCACCCAAACAAGAAAGTATTCATTTTGATGCGCAATCAATATTTCATGATCCAAACACAAGTTTCTCTTCCTGCTCAGTAAAAATATACAATCAAATTAACGAGTAATCTGGTAAATAGTGTCTTATTTCATAGCATTCTTTCTAATCAAACAGTTAACACTTTTATTTTTGAAACAGATTTTATCACTAGATTCTAACAGTCCCAAATACTCAAATTGAAAAAGCTAACCATTGTTCAAAATTGTCAAAAAACAAACATTTATATCAGTTTTCTTGTTGTTGTTTTTTCGCGCCAATTCAATGGCGCCATGCATACAATCCTACGAGCGGAATGTACAAAATTTTGAACGCTGAGCCGAGCGGCTAGCGAGCGGTAAGTAGTCACGGCAACCCCCTGCTGTGCGGCTGGTCGAGGCGGCTGGAGGATGCGGCCGGGCGGCCGGCCGGGCCCCCCACCACCCGCCTCTTGTTTCACGGAGCCCCCCGCGCCCCTCCCGCTCCCCCCTCTGAGCGACGAAGACGACTGCAGCCTGTCTCTCTCTAAAGGTTGCAGGGAGCTCAAAACATGGGTTGACTTGTGACACCTTTTCAGGGAAACGGAAAATATTAGAATTTTTCTGCAAAGCTGTGCTGAAAGATGAAGGTTGCATCTATCATATGAAGTAATTTCACTTCGATACCTACAGAGCTGTGAAAGCTACAGGCCCCTGCACTAGACCGAGATTCAAGGTGTTCCAGGGACCAGCCTAATTCTTTTAGAACCTCCAAAACATCTCATATAATAGCCCAAGTACCTTACTATCGTACCACGAAATTTGAAGGCTCTACGGTTATTCGTTTGGCTTAAAAGGTGTCACAAAGTCGGCAAAAATTCGAACTTTGAGGCGTCGCGACGCCTAAACTATGCGTCGCAGAGCAAAACGGTTCGAGATGGTGTGTAAGGGTAACATAAACTATCGATTTGTGAAATAAAAAAAAAACGCTCCTACCACCTTAAGTATTCAACACGGTAATATTGTGCACTTGCAGGTGTTCAACTGCACTGGACAACGCTTTCCTTGTTGCACGCACACTGGCAAGTGCACAACTAAAGAGCTCCTATAGGCGGAGGTGCACCGGAAAAACAAAGGTGCTAACTCGTACCTTTAAAAGGTGCTAAAGGATTAGTGCCTCTAAAAAGGCACTAAAAATGCTAAGGGCACTAATTTTTAGCACCTTTTGGCCTTTTAGTGCCTTTTGAAAGGCACTCAACTCAAAATTTCTATAGCCGCACCCCTGCAAAGGAGCTAGTTAGCACCTTTGTTTTTCCAGTCTGAAGAGGAAATTAAATACTGAAATCTGCGACGTTCGACGAAGACATCAGGGGATTTGGGGTAGGGGGAGGCGAGAGGATTGATAGTCTCTCTGCCGGTCGGCGAGCTCTGAACGCCCGTGAGGGGGGGGGGGGGGGGGGGGGATCCGGCAGCTGCGGAGGCTCACTTTCACGAATCACATTCTTCATTTGGGCCATCTAGCTCAAACGCCCTCAAAGATTTCCCCCCATTTCAAAGCTTAGAAAAGAAAGAACGAAAGGAAGTGATCAAAACCCGTTTTACGTAATACATACTTTTAGCTAACCTTTCTCAAAGTTACATTTTGGTTGCATGATACCTAGGTGTTTTCTTCCTTGAAATTATGTGTCAAGCTTCAACGCAGACAGAAACGCAGATCTGGCGCTGATTGAGAGTAAGGCTTCTTTTCTTTTTCTTTTTTTTTCAAATACTTTTGAGCCAGAGGACTCAAATTTGGATGCAAGCTCTACTTATGGCTCTGATCAAACACTGAGATGGAAAAACAATGGTGCGTTGAGAAGGTTTTGGTAGCGGCGATCAAACTATTAATTGTTCGATCAGTCGAAGTGTCATTGGCAACGAAATTTTAGTTCCGGGAACGGAACTTTCACTTCTAGTAGTGACTGGATTTTTGAATGCCCATGACCATAACGACGGATTGGACAACATTTTCATGTCGGATTTCAAAGATTCGATAACAGCACACAAAGGTTTTCTCGTTGTCAGAGTAAACACAAAACCCTTGGTGCTTTTGATCTGTAGTTTCACGTATTTTTCGCGCCCTGTTGGACTTGATCACCGAGCCGCTCGGTTGTCTAGTCAGAACAGCTCATGCAGTCATTCGGGTGCTCTTCGACCACCCGATGTGGATTTTAGAAACCCGTAGGTTTGATTGTCGCACACACACCTACTTGAAGGCATGTGAATTCATATTCCTACCCTTGCATAGGAAAAACAAAGGTACTATCTCGCACCTTTAAAAGATGCAACTAAAACTGCTAAAGACACTAATTTTTAGCACCTTTAGGCCTCTTAAGTGCTTTCGAAAAGGCACTATAGACTCGAAATTTCTTTAGCAGCCCTGCAAAAGAACTTGTTAGCACCTTTGTTTTTCCAGTGTGAACAAGGACAACTGTGTGAATTTATCAATAATCTTGCACACTGGGGGGAGAGGGGTACACATAGCTGTTAAAACACATTTAAAACACATATTAAAAAACAATAGCCAACTTGGATTTTCAGTAAAACGGCGGCTGCACCTCGAAAAGTCTGTTTTTGAATAATTAGGGGAGAGTGGGGCACATTGGTCCGTTTTTTTTCTTTTAGTTCCCTACGCCGCATGTGATGACCCCAAAAAAAGTTTTTTGTGCCAAGTCTTAGTTTGTACATTACTTTACCTTAGAAAACCATCCCCAACATTTTTCCGACCATGCAAGCTGAGATAAACCGAAAACCCAAGAGGCCTGCAAGTGGACCAATCTGCCCCGGGCCGGGGCACATTGGTCCGACCTATGGGGCACATTGGGCCAAGCTGGAAAAAATGGCCAGAACCGTTATCTACGCCACTTAATGATGTGTTGAGTGATACTCTGTGATAAAGGAAGTCGAATTTGTCAAAAAAAGTAATTTCAGTTAGGTACTTCGTACTCTTGTATTTGTACTTTAACAAAAGTAGGCTAATCAAAAATAAAATTCTGCTAACTAATTAAAACAGTAAAAACAGTTAAGAATATTTTTATAAATGTCAGAAAATGAAACCATAAGAAAACCTAACCTAGCATTTGTCACAACACTTCCTGAAATATCAAAATTTGCAATTTTAATGGATACTGTTAGATTGGCACAATGTGCCCCGTAAAAAAGCGGCCCAACCTGCCCCAAGTGTAGCAGATAAATTCAAATGCTTCTAGAATGCAAGTAGTTGTTTCTAGCCCATTCAAAACTATATTCTATTTAAAGGTAAGTGATCAGGCTTTCGTTTTAAAAAGGTGCCGTGATTAAAATATAGTGTTGTATACCCCTAAACGAGATGGTTGTAGAGTAGAAACATTTTACTTTTACCTGTTTTATGGGGTATTCAATACTTCACCCCTGGCCATTTGGATTGCGACCGTTGACGAACGGCGGACTCTTCGGAAAAATAGTCGGGTAGGTGATAGCTTCTTCCACTGTCCGAGTGGTGGCGCTGCGGTCGCTCTAACCTCGCGAAATTCGAAATGGACCAATGTGCCCCATGGACCAATGTGCCCCACTCTCCCCTAATCATTTTTGATTTATTTTTTATTTTTTTTTAAATTCTGGATTGGATGCAGAAACTGATTTGTTTTTGCGGATGCAGAAACTGATTTGTTTTTGCCCTGAAGCGTGACGCGGCAGTTGCCTCTTGCCTGATCAGCACTTCTCACACGACTGCTTACCTGAGGCTCACGTTGCCGGCGCGGGCGGGATATGGTACTCTGATATGTCGTCAAGTTGATATGCAGGTTGATGGCGCGGCGTGGCGTGGCGCGGCGTGGCCTGAGCGGGACAGATAGCGGCACGGGTATGTACGGCTTTCCTCACGGCGGGGCGGGGGCCTGGCGGGGGCCTGGCGGGGGCCTGGCGGCGGGCGGCCTGGCGGGGGCCTGGCGGGGGCCTGGCGGGGGCCTGGCGGGGGCCTGGCGGGGGCCTGGCGGGGGCCTGGCGGGGGCCTGGCGGGGGCCTGGCGGGGGGCCTGGCGGGGGCCTGGCGGGGGCCTGGCGGGGGCCTGGCGGGGGCCTGGCGGGGGCCTGGCGGGGGCCTGGCGGGGGCCTGGCGGGGGCCTGGCGGGGGCCTGGCGGGGGCCTGGCGGGGGCCTGGCGGGGGCCTGGCGGCGGGCGGCCTGGCGGGCGGCCTGGGCCGGTGGGCAGCAGCGGCTGCGGCGGCGTGCAGGGGGTGGCTCTGGCGGAGCGTCTCTGGCAGAGCAGAGCAGCGCCTCCAGCCCCTGCTGGCGCCCCGGGACGGGACGGGGCCGGCAGCGCGAACCCGACCGCTACCCGAGACGAGCGGAGCCGAGCGGTAGGCGCGTGGTATAGGCAACCAGGAAACACGCCCGCAAGGCGGATTGCCTATACATCGTTGTGCGGGCGCTTTCTACCGTCCGCTTCGCCCCGCAACGCAGCCTAAACCCTTATTAGCTCGTGATACGTACAGGTACCGGCCTGCTAGTTTTGTTATACAGTCAAGTGCCCTAATTTCGGACGAATTGAGCGGTTTTTCCTTTCTTACGTGTAGGCATGATAAAATATGAAAAATCTGTTGCGATTGGAAATACTGTGGCTCGAGACACGTCGGATGATACCCATGTCGAATTTCTATCAACAGATGGGAAGCTACAGCAATCATCGGAAGAGTGTCCGAAATTAGGAACGAAAGTGCTCTAATTTCGGACACGTGCTCTAATTTCGGACACATGCATGCATTTTGGCCTAACCGAACAGGTTTACTTTTCACTTAGGATAGCCTAGGTCACAATTCGTTGAATAACATCCAAACCGATTTTTTGACTCAACCCTGAAAGATGAAAACTGAACAGAAAAATGGGATGGTTTTGTGAACGCCTTTAACCCTGGACAATTGTGCTGTAACTTCGGACAAAATTCAGAGGAGTGCTAAATTCTTCCTATCTTAGCCGTTTTTTGAGGTATCTCAAATCCGGAAACGGCGTTGTAAAGGTGATAGTCAAAAGTACAATTTCGCTTCTTCCTGGTGGCGAAAACATAAGTCTTTTGGCACAAACATGGAAACAAATGTAACTCTATGCCACAGAATTGGACTGTCCGAAATTGTAGCACTTTCGAAAATCGTACAGTACCAAAAAACGGTTTGACTTAAAAAATAATAATTTTCGTAGTTCTGTAGCCAAAATACCAAACATTCATTCGAGAAAAGACCACCCATAGGGCAGCTCACACCTACATGAGCCCATGTTTTTGGGGGAGCTTATTTCAAATCAGCAATTTTGTTCTATATTCTTTTTTAACTTTAAATTCCTGTGTGCTGTAAAATTTTAAAGGTACTTCAACCGACTTGACGAAATATGGTACTCTTTACAGCAAACTGTACGATGCCGTCTTCGGATTTCAAATATCTCAAAAGGTGACCGAGATAGGTTGAAATAAGCACTTCTCTGCAAACTGTCCGAAATTAGTGCACAAGTCCGAAATTAGGGCATTTGACTGTAAGAGGAAACTGGATAGGAGTAAATTTTTAGGGGTTCAGGGCGCAAAAACACCTGTTGGGGCGTCTAAACGTGCTTCCAATATCGCCAAAATGCGGCCAGGGCGCACTTTACGGCCTCATTTGGACAGGTTTTGGCGCCCTTGAGTAGTTAATTGTATTGCCCCCCACCCCCACCCCCTATTCCAACGCCCCTGTCTTGCACTATTTCATATAACCATAGTCGCATGCACCAGTTTTCGTGCAATTACCGAATTTTTCGGAGTGTGATTCGGTGGGCGTGAAGGAGGTCAGACGGCGGTCTTGCTGCGGAGCTAAATGTGCTTTTTAAGACCGGAAGGGGGTAGGAGGAGGGGGTAGCCGGCAGTCATGAGCCCTGGGCTGCTCGGGCCAGGCACCGGTCGAGATCGTGAGCGCGTCCTGGAGTCCTCCGGCGCCACCCACCCGCTGTCTCCCCCTCCCCCTTGAGCACGTGGGGTCGGGCGATCCTGGAGAATGGTGGGGGGAGGGGGGGGGAGGGGTTGCACTACATTGCCAGTACGGAATCAATACGGGGGAGGGAGGGGGCAAGGGGGAGAACCTGAGGGGGAGGACAGTGGAGGCAGTGGGGGAAGGGGAGGGGGGGAGGCCGGGAGAGCAGGAGAGAGAATCCGTGGAGCAGGGAGAGAGCCAGTGGAGGAAGGCGGATAGGTAGTGGTCTGGGGAGGGAAGGGCAGGGAGGAGAGAAGAGGAGGAAGGGCAGATAAGGGGGAGCGAGCGAAAGAGAGAGAAAGGAGGGGGGGGGGGGCAAAGGGGAGCAAGATGGAGACGGCGGTGTGGTAAACGGCGGCTGGAACAGTGGGAAGGATGAGAGGTAGGGGGACGGGGGGAGGTATGTCCAGGGAGGTTGATGAGGGCGGACGGGTAGCAGGCCCGGAGGCGCGGCATGAGGTGGTCAGTGCTGGTTCTGAGGGCAGTGTGTGGTGGTATGTGAGTACTCATGATAAACGAACATATTATAACAAAATGGTTAGGATCGCAAAATGACGCAGAACCCATGAAACGATACATGATGTCTTATGATATTTGGGTCTTCGATGTGGCTGTAACGCCGAAGCGGTAGGAGATAGAGCGAAACGGACGAAATTTTGGTCCAATGAGCCACAAATTTACGCAAAACCCATAAAACGATACCCAACGCATGATGTTTTACACTCTCAGACCGTTACTGACTTTTTCTTAAGTGGACCACGAACTTTTTTGTACAGCAGTAGTTACTCACAAATTTTGTGAGAAATATTCATAATTTTGTTAGTACTGGAACAATTTTTTTCTTAGTCGCTCGCTTTAGAATGACTAATTGTGTGAAACAACTTTCAAAATAATTCGTATTACTTACAACATTTGTGAGTATTACTGCTGTACAAAGAAGTTAGTTGATCTTTACAAACTGTCAGTAACGGGCTGAGAGTGTATGATATTTGGTTTGTCCATGTGGCTGTAGAACCCAAGCGGTAAGAGATCGAGCAAAACGGGTGAAATTTCGGCTCAAAGGGTCGCAAAATTACGCAAAACCCATGCCACGACACCCAACATGATGTTTTATGATATTTGGATCTTTGATGTGGCTGTAGCGCCGAAACGGTTAGAGATAAAGCGAAACGGACGAAATTTTGGTTCAAAGGACGCTTATTCGTCGAGATACCCCTTAGGAGACCACTCAATGTTTTGTGACAAATTTATTTATTTTTGTATTCCGTGAAGACTTTAATAATTTTTTTCAGTGCCTTAATGAGGGTTGGCAGGATTTGCACCTGGCGTTTCGGTGTCCAGGTGTGACCCTTAAGATACCATGAAAATTTCAACTCTCTAGCTCAACTCCTTCATGTGGAACAGACAGACAGACAGACAGACAGACAGACAGACAGACAGACAGACAGACAGACACAAGGTCGCTTACATAAGCCCGCTCTGAAGTTTTTTCAAAGCAGAAGGGCGGGCTAATAAACAATAAGCATAATCTGTCAAAATAAATAAAAGGATGATCAGACCGAAGGCCAAAATGTACCCTATGACCGCGAGAGGCGACAATAGGTCAGCGGGCCGAATCCCGTTATTCAAAGCAGTAATTTACATTTAAAAAAAAAAAAGAGGATAATCGGGCTGAAGGCTCGAATTGTTTGGTACGACCGAGACAATAAGTAAGCGGCCCGAAGGCCCACTTTTTATAGTAATATTTTTCCGTCCATAACGCCGCCGGCAGGCCAAGCTAGGTCGCCCCCGACCGAACGGAGTTGCCAGCGCAGCGAAGCGGAGATGGCAATGACGTTTGGCGGAAGAGCGGGCCTAGCTTGGTTAAACCTACTGTTCCACAATGTCCAAATGATGTCGATGAATCTTGCAAGGATCTTTCTTGGAAAATGCAACAGTTGATAATTACAAATAAGCTCGATTTCCTTGGTAAGATCTATTATGAAAATTGCAATTTATTGATGTTTTTGTTGTATGTGAATCATCTAAAATGCTCATGTGTCACCAAAATATAAAATTATAAAGGTTCCATTTGACACAGTGTATACTTTTGAGCGCCAAATTAAGACTTAACTGTATTCTATGAAAACATAATTCTCCTAGTCGTATGAACCAAATTTAGTTTAGCAAAATAAGTTGCTTTGACTAGTTCTTTCTATGTAAATGGCACTGCTGGGCTATGATGAATTAGTCACTTAGTAGATATTGAAGTTACATGTCTGATAATTGAATCGTCTGTAAAAAAGTTAAACTGCTATGTTGAAGTACGTTTATGTATTTAATTGCTCTTTTTGCAAATTCTGTTTTAAACTGTAAGAGGTCTGGCTGTAAATCGTTTGTATTTTTTAACCAAAAAAAAAAAAAGAGTGCTAATTAATTTTGTGATGCATTTAGATAGACATACCGATTATGAATTCATTTCAGAAATTCAATTAAAGTGAGAAAGGAACGAAAGATAAGGATGCCGCTGAGTGCCTTTATAACTGTGTGAAATGAAAAAGAAAAGTTTGTGAGACAAAGGGCTGGTACCACTCTTTAATGTTCGATATAAAGCAGATAATGCAATATTGTATTAGTGTGATTGTTTGTATATTAATGCATTCATATCTTGCTTCAAATTTCTCAAATACGTATCTATTTGAAATAAAATCATCAATTATATAGCTATAAATTATTCAGTTCTGTCTCATGCAACAATTTCCATCGAAATGACGAATTAATATAAAAACTCTTGTAAAGGTAACATTTATTTCCTAGCTATTATAATCTCCTGTACCAGATATTTTTAAGTCATAGGCAAAAAAGAAAGAAGGAAAAAAAAAAACAGAAAAAAAAACTCAGAGACCAAGGATGGTGGGGTAGCTGGCCTCGGTGGCGATACCACAGTGGTTCTTCTTGTTGCGGGCCATCCTGATGTAACCATCCTCACCCCATTTCGGACCCCAGGAGTTCTTAACGAGCCAGTACTGCTTGTTGGGGAACTCACTGCCGTAGCCGACAGCCAGCACACCGTGATCGAGCACTTCCGAGGAACAGAAGGGCTCGTAGTAGATTCCACTCTTGTACAACTGGAAGCTCCAGTTGCTGGCGTCGATGGCTACAGAGATTGGCCCAATCTTGCTGACGGCGGCCTCCAGGTCCTTCTCGGTGGAGTGGACGTCGACGTAGCCGGAAGTGTGGAGGTCAACCTTGTCCTCGGGCTTGAACAAGCACGTGCCGTTCTGCGAAACGGAAAGGTTCGAGGTTGATTTTTACGCGGAGAGTGACGAGAACCTGGGAGAAGAGTCAGGGAAATGCAAAGTGCAAAGGACAGTTACTAACCGTGGCGGTGTAGGGGTAGGACTCCTCAGTGTCCAGGCCACCGTTGACCCTCACGTACTCGAAGGCGCGATCCATAAGACCGCCGTCGCATCCATGGTTGGCGGTGGAGCAGTCGACCAGGTTCTGTTCGCTGAGGGAAACGAGCTTGCCTGTCTTCTTGAAGTGCTGCCCCTCAAGAGCACCGGTCTGCGTTTCCCGAGCGAATGAATGCGTTACGTGTAGTTTCATAAAAGAGGTATGTTCAAATCGCCACAGTACTTATGATACCCGCTTAACTCTACTTACGGTAGAGAAAGCCCAGCAGGATCCGCACCCTCCCTGGTCCTTAACAGGGGTGACGAAGCCCTTGGACCTCCAGTCGACCTTCTTGCTCCAAGGCCAGTTCAGGGGGGCCTTGAAGACGGTGTTGCTGGGCTTCTTCAGCCCCCTGCGGTAGCCGTTCATCTTCTCGGTGACCTCGTGGGTGTGCTGGAGTCACACAGAGATACTTGTAAAGCTGAGGCTTGTTGGGCTAACGAGCCGCCGTGGGGACGCGAGTGTGGTTGTGGCTGTCTTACCATGTCCGCGTACTGGTTGTAGCCGACCTTAAAGGTGACCTCGCCGCTGTCAAAGCGCTCATTGTGTTTGGCGATCCTGAGGGCGTTTTCCTTGAACACCTTGGCCCTGTAGGCCTCCTCGACCGGGCTGGCGTAGGTCTTGGCGTGGGTGGTCTTGAACTCCTCCCAGTGAGCCTGGATCTCCTGCTCGGAGGGGACTGCGGCCAGAGCGGCCACCACGCAGGCAGCTAGGATGATGAAGGTCTTCATATCTGCGGCAGTTCGGAAACCAACCTAAGGTTTTCACAGTCTGAGGATTAACAGTGTGAAGGTAGTACTTACTGGTACAGTTCGGACCTGCGAAATGATGCCGTAGAGCAGTTCACCCTTTTTATGCGATGATGCCTCGAGCTGCTGACTTATCTGCTGTCCACCCCTGCTTATCGCTGTGCGATTGATCTTATCAGTAGATCTCAAAAACAATCAACTCCTATCCTACGTTAGCATGGTTCAAGCTCATTCAAATTTCGATGTTTATAAGATTGATCTTATCAGTTTACATCTCATGAAATCACGTCATTTTTAACGTCACACGAAGCAAGCCACCTGATGTTTTGAGTTTTTCCTCGTTCTTACCATTATTTCTGACTTACTTGGCAGAAAGTATTGTCCTTAGTGCGGTGTCAACCCTTACGGTCTCTGAAAGGACAATATTACCAAAAAACAACACTAAACAATAAAAAAAATCACTACCCCCAATACGTTACGATTTGAACTTATTCTTTGAGGCACACATTTAGTTGGCAGAACTGGGGTCAGTTTCAGTAAAACTGGAGTAGTTTAAAAGAAGGTAGTACGGTGGTCACGTGCAAATTTCAGTGGTGTTATCTCATTCTTGCGCTCTAAACTAAAGTCTGGCTTTGTTTGAACGCAGACTTTAGAGGTTTCTCTTTCGCTCCGTGTTGGCTCGGCTCGACTCGGCCTTCCCCCTCCGTGAAAAAATATCGCCTTTCCTTGTTCATTTTGCTTGACGAGTCGAGCATTGCTATAGAAACCAACTTAAAATCAAATTCACAAAATTTCTGTAAGAGCGATTTTGATCAAACTTCAAAATCTGCATCTAGAATAAACAATTTTATTACTGTTGTAAATTTTATCAAAATCCCTTGAGCCAGATTTTTCGTTCCCATAGGGGCAGTATAAAACAACTGACTAACGTTTCGACTGATATTAGAAGGCAACTTCGTTGCCCAATAAGGGAGAGAAATTTTTTGAAAGTGTACTCCGAAATAAAAGAATTGGCTGCCTTTTTTAACGACCGCCTCCCTTCCCACTCACTTGATCGGCGGTTTAAACGACACTATAGATGCAGGGCTTTGACAGTGGCAGACGGTTCTTTTATACCTCCAAACACCCATATTACTACACAAAACACATTCCAGAAATTACAATGTATTTTTGCAGTGCTGATGTCGGCTTCCAATTCAGATCTTAATTGGCTTTTTCGTAAAAGAACAAGTTTCATACTTGCCACAAAATTCATATTGAATTTGTTCTCTTCTTGTTTCTAATACCTAAACGTTTTTGATGTCTCAAATATCTGATAACTGCTTAAAAACCCTGGAGACGTCTTTAAGAAAATGCGGCACATAAAAATATTGTAGATACCAATTACTTCGGTTGTTTTTTTAATGAACAAGGCTTGGAGTGCCTTTAATTTGTTTCAATTGCACATTATCTCGAATATGCGAAGATTAAGGCGACGGGCCCTTTCCAGACAAGTGCACTCGAGTACTCGAGGATATTGGTATGATAGTGATCGCAACGTCACCTCATTGTCTGCTATAGCATTTCAGTGGAAAGAGTGTTGAATGGCACCGTGTGACGCAAGCAGGACAAAGGTAACATTAGGGGGAAGGGGTACAAAGTCTCAGGGGAACAAAGTCTCAAAGGCTTCCTTTTCAAAATTACGCGCTGCAGGGCGGATTTGATTATTAAACCAATGAGAGGTAAGGCTACCAAACATATTTCGAGAATGGGCTGGTTCCACCAACCACAACAACAACAATGGCAGCCGGCTGAAATTTGGCGCCATCAATTTTCTCATAAAGTGAAATTTTTCGCTCAGTTAAATAATTCATGAAAACTTCCTTCGATGGCTAAGAGTTTTTGGCTGAGCGATAGCGAAGCCTATTACGCCACTTGAGAGCTAAAAAAGTTCAATGTCCGTCTGTCTGTCTGTCTGTCTGTCTGTTCGCACGATAACTCCAGAACGAGTTAAGATATCGACCTGAAATTTTTACTGTAGCTTCTTGCCCTAAAAAGCTCGGACAAGTTCAAATATGAAAACTCTAGCTCAAAAATTGACCTTGCTAAAAATTGACTTACATTTTTGAAAAAAATTAGGAGAAAAAATTACATAATTTTATGGTGTCTTAAGGGGTATCTCGGCGAGTTGCGGCCCTGTGGGCGAACATTTCGTCCGCTTCGCTCTATCTCTAACTGTTTAGCCGCTACAGCGGTAAATGTGGACGAAAAGTCGTCAAAATGAATCTTGGGTGTCGTTTTCAGGGTAATTTGTTGAGATACGACCCTTTGGGCGAAAATTTTGTCCGTTTGGCTCTGCGGAGAACGGTTTTTAAATGGCGTCTGTTAAGCCCTATTTATTACATTTTTTTTAAAAGGTACGAACGGGGAGCTAGAATAATAACACTCCCAGAAGGCAAGGGTATTTTCTTTTATTTTCAGCACATTGGAATATATATTCTTTGGTAACACCTGTTATCTTCACCTATAGCATGTCCCCAACGAAAGTCTTCTCACGTATTCTTGATACCTGTCGTCGCGCACCTGCGTCATGAGGCTATATAAGCAGCGACTATTCGAAAAGCCATAGCACTTGCAGAAAAAATGGGAAAACATGTACTAGTGTTGTGCCTACTGGCGGCGACCGGTAACGTTTGAATCCATTGCATATTTTCGAGTAACTCCTTTGAATGCGTTATTCATTCTAAGTCTTCTATAAAGAATTTTTTTCGTATAATACAAGGGAGTCTGTGCAACTGTAATCTACAGGAAATTCCCTTGTATTACAAAAAATTTTCTTTGTTTTACAAAGATTTTTTCTTTGTATTACAAAGGACATTAGGCTTTGTATTACAGTTGCTTAGAATTATTTGTCAGACAATAATTTTTTTGTAAGAATTTAAGAGTGTACAGTTTTGCAGGTTTGCCTTTTGATTTGCCCGTAAGGCGCCTTAGCACTTGGCGAGTATCCAATCGCTTTGTTACGCATTCAAAGAAACATCCGGATACATTATTTGCGTCTTGATTTTTTAAAATGACGAGTTTATTTTTGTTTATTTCTCAGCAGCATTTGGACAGACCATTTTTGAAGAAGTTAAAATAATCAACGGCAGTCCCGTGACAATCGACAAGTCACCTTTTCTGGTACGTTTGTTAGTGACAAGGCTTTGTATTTTATTGAAAGAGACCTTTTATTACAGAGGGGTTGAGCTGTTTCTGGACAAAGTAGAAGAAAGGAAGCAATGTTACAAGCAGAGGGGTGCCCGAATGAATCCAGCCAAAGTTGTCATCCTGCTTGTAACACTTCTTCCTTTCTTGTTCTTGTTCGGCCACTGCTTGACCCCTCTATTTACACGTTTGTGTTCCAGGCAGCATTCGAAGCTCGAGACAACCTATCGGCTCCCTTCTCTCAGGAGTGCGGAGCGGTGATCGTTAGCAGCCTATACTTGATCACCGCCGCGCACTGCCTCGTGGAGTACGTGTCTCCTGTAGATTACGCTGCTGCTTTCTCGCGGGACTGTCAATAACGCATTATCTTGTTGTTTTCTTCAGTTACAAGACGCCCAACCTGATGCGGATCCGCGTGGGCACGTCCACTCTAGAACAGGGCGGCGATGTGTACAACGTGGCCCAATTCTGGACTCACCCGAGTTACAAGGTGTACAGTTCAAACACCGGCACCTACTTGGACTATGACATCGGAGTAATAAGGCTTGCGTCGCCTCTGAAGACGACAGCTAAGGCACAGGCAGCCAAACTCATTCCCCTGAATCAGGAACTTGCTCAGGGAGTTAAAGTAATCGCGGTTGGGTGGGGCGTGCTTAAGGTAGCTATTGAATGCAGTGAGGTGTTTTTCAGAGGCCTGGTTGGGCAAAACGAGAATAAGAAAAATCAACATGTTTGACAGAACGACTGAAGTCTTATATGAGAAGTAGCCCCGTAATTATAATTGCTTACTCTTAATATCTGTCATAACATTTTTGTTCTTCTCCTTACGCCCAGGAAGACCTCATCTGTTATTTATACGGAACAAAAATTGTAATATATTTTACCACCTTCTCCCTGTATTACAGTACGACGGCAAATCACCAAAGCAGCTGCGCCGGGGTTTGTTTAGTTTTGTGCCACAACCCTTATGCCAACAAAAGATCAATAAATTTAAAAACGCAACAGTGTTTCCGCGGTTCACCTGCACTGAGACCCGCTCTAAGGCAAATTGTTTTGTGAGTAGTGCCACTTTCTATTTCATTGGAGGCTTTGCTTTTAGATTTAAACAACGCTTTTCTCATTTTAAATGGCAATCCATTCTACTTCCCAGGGAGATTCTGGCGGCCCAATTTACAAGAGCGACAAGAATGATAATTCTGTCGTTGCTCTTGGCTCCTGGACTACATGTGTGGGTTTCGTACCTAATGTTAATACTGATTTGGCTAATCCTGATATTCGTTCCTTCATCCGAGAGAAAACCAATACAAATATTTAAATTGTCTTTGAACTCAGCGAGGTAAATGACAATTTCTGTGATCTAATTATCAGCCCCCTTTTTAATCCGAATGATGTCTGCAGTTACTTGCAAACAGGCAAAGGGTCGGTTGTCCTGGTCAAACAATGTTCCTTTCACTAATGCACATATCCTTCTCGTATTCTCTCTCCGCCGAAGACCTTCGCAATACTCGTATCGAAATGTTGTGCCCAGAATAGTTGCCCTGAAATAAAAGACGATAGATGACATGATAAGAGCATTGCTGTTACTGCTAGTAGTATATAACTACTCTGGTGCACTAGCTATGAAAACACTTACAGATTCTATGGGACACTTTAGGGAAGGCTGCATTGATTGTAAAATGGGTGTCCAGGGCATATGAGGCAAAGTCAACATCCTGCACACGTTATTAGAGAAGTTCCACTCCATGGGGTGACTGCACGTGTTACTGGAAACAGATTCGAACAAGCCACCTTCCACACACAAAGCTGGAAAAGTTATTTTACATAAAATCTCTGTAGCTCAATATCTCGAAGAAATCTGCACGCGGTCTTTCGAAGGTCCGGTTTTGTCGATGGGGAAAGCACTCCTGAAAATGGTGTACGAGTGATTACGCCATCACGCCGGGTAATATGCATGTTTGCACCATTTTTTTTTTTTGTTTTTGTTATTTAAGTTATGTTACTGATTAACATACATAATAAGGTTATTACAATTAATATTTTACCGATAATAAGCCTTCAAAACAGGTTATTACGCCTAAAATACAGGTGATTACGCATTGATTACGTGCCTGGGTGTACGAGTGATTACGCTAGTGCTTTCCCCCTCAGGTTTTGTTCTTCGTGAAAACGGTTCCTTAATGTCCAAGGAAGGGCCATCAGACTGATTCAAGGAAAGAACGGCTGCGTGAAATATTGCTATCTCAGTCCTTGCAATGGTCCGATTGTCCTTGGATACTAAAGACCCGTTTTCACCATGTTCTCACCTCACTCTATAAGCCGTAATGTACAGTGAAACTCGCCGTAGTGTACAATGACAGTCACCGTAGTTTACGCTTAATATTCAACGTAACTTACACTGTGAGAAATTCTTGTACTGGGTACGGCAAAATTTTCCATGAAAGGTTTTGTACAATTACGATTTATATTGTAAATTTTTTATAACAATACGTATCAACTCAGAATCGATTGGTATGCAACAAAGTCGAAAAGCGTAAAGTCGTACATGTACGAGATATGTTGTACATAGTGAATTACAAAATGTATTGTACATCTACGGAAATATTTTCTACAGTGAACGGTGATGCAGGTTTCACCGTAACTTAAGGAGAAATTCGCCGTAAGGTTTATAGAGTGCTCCCACCCAGCCCCGCTGCCCTTCGTCGCAGGAGTGTATTAAGGTCCGACCGACAGGGAGAGGGGGGCTTTCGGGTTGCCTACTTACAGGGGTTTTGTCACACAATTTGCCTACATTTCTGTCTAGAGACCACAGGGGGGCGATGCCCCTCCCCCTTTAATAAGCGCCTACTTCGTCGTATGATGTTCTGTACCTCGCATACCCCCTACCCTCTTAAGCATCGATACCGCATCGATATCCATAACCACATGGGTTCTACCAGCCATGCGGAGCGATGCGTTCGCCCAGGTGAGAGCGAGGTCTTGGAGCCCGGGGCATCGCTCCGCGGACAAAGGCCTGATGACAAGCTCCGTGTAGTGGCCCTGATCGGTGATAAGAAACAAGACGGAGGAGAGAGTGAGTCATCGGAGATAGCGGGATATTGAGAATTGTGATCAAATACTATACCGGTCTTTTTCCGTTAGCTCGGTGGCTAACTGTGATGGCGATTGAAAAAAAAATTATGCTCATCACTCTTATAACCCCTTCAAGTTGGCGATTTTCTGAAAATTGATCCATGTATAGTACAGTTACTCTATGCACGTTTGCTCAATGTATCGAAAAAAAAGCTAAGCCCGCCCTTCCGCCAAACGTCGTTGCCAGCTCCGCTTCGCTGCGCTGGTAACTCCGTTCGGCCGGGGGCAGCCTAGCTTGGCCTGCCGGCGGCGTTATGGACGGGCCTTCGGCCCGTCCTCGGAGTCACAGGTTATAGAAAAATTACTTTAAAAAGCGGGCCTTCGGCCCGCTTACTTATTGTCGCAGTCGTACAAATCAATTCGAGCATTCGGCCCAATGATCCTTTTCATTTTTTATTATTTTTAATTTTATTTTATTTTTAGATGTAAATTACTGCTTTGAATAACGGGCCTTCGGCCTGCGAACCTATTGTCGCCTCTCGCGGTCATAGGGTACATTTTGGCCTTCGGTCTGATCATCCTTTTATTTTATTTAATTTTTTACATACCAGTGTAGTGGGTTTGCCTATCCTAGGAGTTACGGCGCCTTACGTGCAGATCGGGTAGGCAAACCCGCAACAGTGGTGTGTATTTGACTTGACAGAACACAGTGTTATTTAATATTACAAACGATTTTTAATGTGTTCGTTTATCATGAGTATATACATGAACAAAGGAGTACATTTCCAGTAAGTGTGTACCATTTGAACGACCTGCAAAGCTTTGATAAGCGGAGAAAAAGTACTATAAATCAGTTTTAAACGCACAGTATTTAAGGCGTGAAAATATTTGAGGTAGCGGTGTATCACCGTGACTGCAGCCCACCCTTCTCCTTTGAAACGCAGTGGTTATGTGTCTATTGGTTGCGCCTGAATCATAATTTCTGTGATTAAAGAAATGACAGGATACCCAACATGACGCTTTCGGAGTTGGGTCTTCGATGTGGCTGTAGCCCCGAAACTGTAAGAGATGTAGCGAAACGGACGAAATGTTGGTCTATAGGATCGCAAAATTGCGCAAAACCCATGAAACGATACCCAACATGATGTTTTAGGATATTTGCGTCGTCGATGTGGCTGTAGCACCGAAACGGTAAAAGATAGAGCGAAACGGACGAAATTTTGGTCCCAAAGCCTACAAAATGACGCAAAACCCATGTCACGACACCCAACATGAAGTTTTATGATATTTAGGTCTTTTGTGTGGCTGTAGAGCCGAAACGGGAAGGGATAGAGCGAAACGGACGAAATTTTGTTTCAGAGGATCCCAATTCGTCGAGATACCCCTTAGGAAACCATAAAATTTTAAGTAACATATAATTTTTTTAATTCCGTGAAAACTTTAATATTTTTTTTTCAGTGCCTTAATGAGGGTTGGCAGGATTTGCACCAGGCGTTTCGGTGTCCAGGTGTGACCCTTAAGATACCCTAAAAATTTCAACTCTCTAGCTCTACTCCTTCGAGTGGAACAGACAGACAGACAGACAGACAGACAGACAGACAGACAGACAGACAGACAGACAGACAGACAGACAGACAGACGGACAGACGGACAGACGGACAGACGGACAGACAGACAGACAGACAGACAGACAGACAGACAGACAGACAGACAGACAGACAGAAAGACAGACAGAAAGACAGACAGACAGACAGACACCAGATCGATTGCATAAGCCCGCTCTGAAGCTTTTTCAAAGCAAAAGGGCGGGCTAAAAAGGGCTATCGACTCCCCTCATCGCCGATTTTCTATCGCAACTCAGCGTAGATATGGGAAAAAGGTAGAAGACGATACCTAGGTTTTCACTAAATTTTGAGCTCATATTCGTTGAACATTATTTGCACCTCAGACATGTTCAGAAATCCTCCAGTCATTGATGCCATCACGAAGAACTCTTAATTGCGCAATGTGTTAATTTTTTGCTGCACCTGAATACTGTTCGATGTAGGTGAGATCACCCCTGTCCCATTGTACCCCGTGACCCATAGTACCCGACCTTCCCTTAGGCAATGTATCACAGGCGCCTGCAGGGTGGGTTGCCTGCACTGCGGCATTGCGGAACTGCATGTCGTACGCTTGGCGCCATTTTGTGATAAGACTGACGACGTCGTCTCCTAGTGGCCCTTTCGGAGAGCTCTAGCCAGGTCGATGAAATGCCAGGCTCGCGACTTTAAAGCACTGTACAAACTGTACGAACTGAATGCGTTCATTCACGATTTGGTAAGTTTGACTTTAATCTGGCGAGCAGAATTCTTGAACTGGTGTACTTATATGTGTATCTTTTTCGAGAATAACATTTGTTCCTAGGAATTGAACCTCCGTGAAACTTTGTAAAACGATTTCCGCTGATCTGAAACTGCCATTTTCACATTCATTTCGGCTGTGTAACATTTCGTTCACCCAAAATAAATAGTTCAAGTCGCAAGGTGCGCTAGTGGCGCCATTTCTCGGTAGTGGACGCGAGTTAGTTGCGAGGTAGACGCGTGAGCCGCCGATCCCCCTGCCTTCTTTTATGGAGTGGAGGTCCCAGCATAGTACCATACAAGGGACAAGACAGCGCACTCCCACCTCAAACGCGCTCCGTTCTGTCTAAGGCGGTGGCGCCCGCCTCCCCGAGCCGGCTGCGGGTTGCCTATTGCCTATCCCCAGGATAGTGCCAGCTCCAAAGCCGCACCAAGCCGCGAGTCGGCATTGTTGCAGGTGCTCGCCCGCTCGGCCCCTCCCTCTGCCCCCTGAGCTAGTGACGCTGATCAAACACTACACTGGAAACCCAAGTGGGTGAATGTCGCACACTTGTAGGTGTGCGAGGATTCATTCGTACACTTCGCCACTTAAACGTGTGAATTTTCCTAGGATATTTACACGTTTGAGTGGCCAAGTGTACGAATGAATCCTCGCACACCTACAAGTGTACGACATTCGTACAGTTGGATTTCCAGAGTAGGACAAAACAAACAGTAACATCTCCCAAAAGGCTGGAAATCTTTACATAAACCATCCACCGAGGGTTTTTGTCTTTGTCAAACAAAAACATGAATGAACCGCGTGCAAACCAGGATCTCGTGAAATTGTATTTGTTGTTTTTTTAATCGCCGAGTACTCTGTCTTATGCGTCGCCGAGGGGAAAGTAACCTCAGACTTAGGTGTGCACTACTAATTCAACAAATCCAGTCCAATTCAAACAAATTCAAGCCAATCCAACCTAATTTCAATACAATTCAAGCCAATCCAAACCCAATTCAAGCCAATTCAAACCCAATTTTAAGCCAATTCACACACCAATTCAGTCCAATTCAAAGGCAATTCACATCCAATTCACGAAATTTGTCCACCAAATTCAGCGTTTGTTTCCCCCTCGCGCGTCGGCCTGAAAATACAAACTATTGTTTTAAAAAAATATCGTCAAAATTTGTCAAAAATTTGTTCGTAAATTGAACAACTTTTTCATAACTGGTTGTGAGATTTAAGAACTGTTGTGAAATTTAAGAACGGTTGTGAGTTTCCTCAAAATTTTATAATTTTTTATAACACGTTATGACTTATTTTCAGAAGCGCTTCTGAGTTTTCATAAACGTTAAACATTCAAAATCTTCGCAAAAGACAAACGTTTCGCTGAAACATAAATGTCATAGTCATTTAGTGAATTAAAGGGAGAAAATATCGGGAACAGATGGGACAACGCGGTCTAGTGTTACTGAAGGACGAGTAAGTCACTGGGGCGTGCGGACGAGCTACATCCGTAGCTGTCGAAGCTTCTCTCACGGGCGCCCCGTAGCCGAGTGGATAACGGCGCGGGCTTCTAACCCGCAGAGCAGTGGTTCGACTCCAGGTAAGGTAGTGTGAATTGCGATTACTAATCAGTAGCATACCTAGTAGAAAGTCTGGGTAGCAGGAGGAATATGATGAAAAGCTTATACCACAGTAAATGTATGCCTTTAGAACGACCCAACATTTCACGTCCCATATTATGAATTTTCAAAACAGCTGTTATTACTTTTCATAGCACAACTGTTATTACTTTTCACAACATTTTTGTTATTAAATTTACAATGTTTGTGTTAATGCTTCATAACATTTTTATTAAATTTAAGATAATTTTTTTTAACAGTGTAATGTTTTGAAAACCAAAAACAGTTTTCAAACTTCAAACGAGGTTATGAAATATAACTGGAAAGTTCGGAAAGCTTCGTAAATTTTATCAATGATTGAAAAAAATCAGTAGTGTGGGTTTTAGGTAATAATTTGAGAACTAATGTTTAAGGAGTGACCTTTCTATGGTAAACTTTATTTTGAAAACGAAAGTCGACCTCCATGGCTTCTGGATTGGCCTCTAGCCGAGGTTTTTGACGAACTGGATAGCTTTGTCCAAAGCTGCTCCAGCCTTCTGCTTGAGGATGGCGAAGACTGAAGGAGCCTTCTTCTGCCAATCCTTGCCGAACTTCTGGGTCAGCTCGTGGACTTGGGGAACGACGGTCTGCTTCCAGTTAGTCTGAGGAAATTGAGATAAGATAATGAACGGGGCAGGGAGGAGGAATTGTGCTCTGCCCTAATAAAAAACGAAGTCCCTCTGAGGTCCCTAATTCCAAATCCCTCCAGAGTCCCTAATTCCAAATCCCTAAAATGTATCCAGATGGTGCATTCTAGGGACTTGGGATTTCACAGTCCCTGTCCACGGAATCCCTTCTGAAGTCCCTCGAAAGTACCACCTATGCCACTTTCCAGTCTCATCTGAAAGGGCTACAGAGCGCCTATCTGTCTCATTCAAATTTCAGTATGATATCGTATGTTCATATATGTATTCATAGTGTATCTACGGCCCCTCTGATGTCGTATGACGCGCTAAAAATGACCTAAAATGCGTTTTTCTACATGTTCTGTGAACCATGGAAAAATATGGATCGACAGAGGAAGGACTTCATAGAGATTCCACTCGAAAAGGACTTCGGAGGGATTTCAAAAACCGCAAAATCCCCTTTTAGTCCCCCCAAAATTCGAGGGACTACTTTGGACCTGTTTAGGGACAAAGTGGGGACTTCTTTTTCTATTAGGGTGCCGCCACAGGACAATGTACCTGGATCTTGCTCTTCTCATGATCGGCCCAGCTCTTGATCTCGGCCTCCTTCTTGGCCAACCAGGACTTGACGTCGTGCACGTCGGGGCCGTGGCTGGGGGGGTGGGCGGAGCGGCGGACGGCGTGGCTGCTGTGCTTTCTGAGGTTCTCATAGTAACCTGGTGGCGCACCACCAGCAGAGACGGTCTGGAAAGCAAGCTGAGTACAGGCATAGTGCTAATGGAGGAACTGCGCTCTGCGGTCTACAGCTGTTCTCCGACTTACGGCGGCGACGGCCAGGAGGGCGAGGACGGCAATGCTGAGACGAGCCATGGCGATTTGAATGTACTTTCCACCAGAACACCCATGTCTTTTATAGGGTGGTGGAAACCGGCTGTTCGCTACTCTCTGGTGTGCGTCGTGAGGCTAGGCGAGGGTGGGCGTGGGCAATTAAATGGGCAGGTCGTGATCGTGATAACGTGCCTGTTGTATACGGCGAGAGCTCAGGTGGTGGAAAGGGAAGAACGCGAGGGGATATGCACTTGCGTAATAGTCGGGTCACACGCCCAGTAATAGAGCTGTAATAATCGCGTAATACACGTAATACTTCGTAATACATGTATTACACGTAATGCCTGCGTAATAGACGTAATGACCGCGTAATAGTGCGTAATATCCACGTAATATCCGCGTAATAGTGCGTAATATCCGAGTAATAGCCGCGTAATACCGTCTCCGACATGTCTCGATGACGGAGTATTTATTACCGATTTGTCTCTATACCCCTCGCTGGACTGTTGTCCATCCCCGTGAGGCAGTCGCAGAGGGGATGAGGGTAGGGGTAGTCTAGCCTAGCCCAAGCCAGAGTCGGTGGTACAACCAGCCGCAGTGGTTTTTTGTTTAGAATTTTCTTTGGACTTTTTCAAGGAAAATTTATTTTATTTAAAGGTCTAATGTTTTGCAAGTAACATTTTAGTCCATGCCGTATTAGCCATTTTGATAATAGATATAGAATAGTTTGAGTCGGTGTAAGTTTCACGTACTCCTTCCGAGTACTTTCCTCAAAATGTAAATAAATGATCCAGTTTGGGCGTTTGACTACGGAAACAAAAAGTCTGAGATTTAAATAAAACTGGTGCACGAAAGTTTCGAAAATGGTCACAGACAAAGATAAACAAGAAGATAGAAACTGCTCCTCCAAACTTTTCTGCTATGCTAATGGTATTGGCAGTCACCCTAGGGAATGTTTGGCGTGCTCTTATCAAGCGTAATACGCCTGTAATAGTCACGTAATATGCCTGTAATAGTAGCGTAATAAGAGTAATAGTCTCGTAATAAACCCGTAATACACGTAATGGAATGTAGTAGGAGTAATAGACGTAATAGAATTCTATTAAAGCGTATTACCTCATTTCGTAATCGTCGGGTCACGATATTTGGGAGTGCATACCCCCTCGGAAGAACGACTGACAAGAAGTGACTAAAACGTACCGTAATTTGGTCTGTTTTGTCGCCGGTGTGACCCATATGAGATTAGAGATGACTCATCAAGATTGACAGTTACTAAATTTTGACTAGAAGCTACTTCTTTTAAAACTTGGTGTGACTAATATCTTCATTGATGATAACACTGAAAACGGGGGAATGATGCATGTTGATCACGAGACGATATCACGCGTTATTGTGTGGTTTTTGTGAAATATCATTTAAGTAAACGTCTGAAATTTATCTTCGATGACACCATTGGATTCCTCGTAAAATTTCCGTTCAAACGAGTATACATGTCATGGGGTTTCGAGCCCGGAAAAAGACACTTACAAGAATGACGTGCCACGAAACTATGGGTTGTAACCCCATGATATGTATGCTCATTTAAAAGGAAATTTTACGAGGAATCTAATGGTGTCATCGAAAATAAATTTCAGGAGTTCGCTTCAATAATATTTCACGAAAACCACAGAATAGCGTGCGTTATCCTCTCGTGATCGACATGCATCATATTCCCCCATTTACAGTGAATGAGCATCTTTGTGTCGCAGAAGTATAGAACAAGTCACACAATGGACGTAAAATGCTCAATATTTTAAGTCTTTTTTCGATTTATTGACTGAATGATTGAAGTGACTAAAGGTGACTAGAATGTGACCTTTTTTCTCCCTGTACTTACACTGACTTTTCAAGGTGATGCACCCCTCGGCCTCAACTCACCCAAAATTTGTACACATGATTTCAAGATTTCACATGATACACCTCTTATAATTGAAAGAAAGAATATGTAAAGAAAATACAAGCGAATTTTGAGCTTTATGAGCCCAAAATACGCACTCAAATCAATTTTTTTCGGCAATATAGATCCACATTTTTTGACAATGATTTCGAAGATATCAGCGATTGTGTACACTGGAAACCCAAGTGTGTGAATGTCGCACACTTTTAGGTGTGCGAGGATTCATTCGCACTCTTGGCCGCTATAAACGTGTGAATTTTCCTAGGATATTCACATTTGAGTGGCAAAGTGTACGAATGAATCCTCGCACACCTACAAGTGTGCGACATTCGCACACTTGGATTACCAGAGTACACATGATTTCAGGAGTTGAGGCCCCCTCGCAAAGAGCCAGCTCATGCCGGCGCCGGCCTTAGTAACTACAGTAATATGCCGTCACGAACACTCATCGAGTTTTAGATGGATGCCGTTATCCCACACTCTAAACTTCTTACTAAGAAACCTCATTGTATTACAAAGGATTTTGTGCTGTCGTATTTTACAAAGAAAAAATCTTTGTAATACAAAGACAGACCTTTGTAATACAAAGAATTTTCTTTTGTAATACAAGGAAATTTCCTGTATCCTAACGACAGCACAAAATTCTTTGTATTCCAAGGGGTCTATACAAAGAAATTCTTTGTAAAAAGTTAAGATTGTAGTCGCACCAAGGTTGCAACAGTCTGCAGGGACGGACTGGACCGGGGGGATGAGGGGGAAAAACCCCTCGGGCCCTCTGCGAACACCTTGTGATAAGTGTAAGAGGCCGTACATCATTTGAGCCGAGTCTACCTGAGCCATCCCTATAAGTCGTCAACTGAGCCGTTCTTGCCGGCGGGGGCCGGTCCTTAAGCGAGGAAATGGCGACCCTGGGCCACCCGGCAGAAAAGTCGTCATTTGAGCCACGTTCGTTGGGTTGCATATCTGCAGGCGTTAGGTTCATTCGCACAAAGCCAGGCTTTTTTGGAACCTCTTTTAGTTTAAATCACTTGAACAAATAAACACAATGAAATATAGGTATAGTCGTCAGTCAGTAAGTCAGTCAGTCATGTAATTTTTTATTTTTTTTTTGTCACTTTTCCCACTTACGACTGTCATTCCCACCCCCTCTACTTTCCCATATAAGCCTTCAACTTTTTTCTTTTTCTATCGTCCGTCTCCTCGGCAATTCCCAGATACCCTCCCGTATTGTCCTGTCAGTTAAGTCTCCTCCTGTTAGCCAATTAGTGGTTGTATGGTGATGTGAATGTTTGAATGAGCTGTAGGATGGTATTGGTTCTAATGTGAGTGGAAGCATTCTGATGCGTTTGTGGTGGTGATGTCAGTCAAAGTTGGGGCTCGAGCCCAGTGAGGGGATGGATATCTAAAAGGAAAAAACAAGAAAAATTATATTTGTGTTGTCAAAATGTCGATGCTGCGCAAAAAGTTTTAAAGGCAACTTTTACAACTTACCTCCTGCAATACCCCCCGTGAAAAGTCTACCAATCCGATCGACGCCCATATTTAAAATTTAACACTGTTCAAAGTCCTTTCCAATAAAGTTTTTTTTTCTTTTTTTTAACGCCCTAATTGCCCCTTTTTTCGTCTCCGGTGAGGTTGGCAAACACATGACACCCCCCCTCCTCCCCCCGGAGAAGGTCCCTCTCCCGAACCCCCTACCCCCCAGTCCGTCCCTCCCAAGGAGAACATGTTAGTCACTTTCAGGTCATTTTGGGATCTTTGACGTCCTAAATGACATCCTTCGAGCCAAATTAGGGACAATTTCGTGACTATTTGACGTCATTTTGATGTACTGCCTGTGACTATCCTGTTCTCCTTGGGCTGCGTTCACGTTCATGCGTCGTGAAAGTATTTGCACGACCGATAGTCGCTCATCCGCGTGAGCGGAGCTCGTTTCATTACTTACACGAGTCGTGTACATTAAGGGGGGAGTAAAGTGAAAAAATAGACTTTTGGTTTAATTTTTTTTCGACTCTTTGGACCTTGGTACAATTGTTCCTGTCCTGACCATACTTGGCCCAACCGTTAAATCGACATGTTTGGTCCAAGCGCACTTCAAAAGTTTGAGTACCAACGTCAAATCTCGCCAGCGGTCGCCAGCGGAGCGGAGGGAAAACAGAGAGTGGGATTGGAAGGGGTGGGGGTGGGGGGAAAACTGATCTGTAAACTTCGAAGCCGATTTACTCAGAACATTTTTTTGAGCTTGCGCGCAAGATATCTCAGGCTTCGTTAGTGTAGAACTAAAGAGTTCGGCACTTGTAACTGCAGAACAAAAAATTTCTGCACTTATAACTGCAGAACTTTAGTTTTGCACTTTAAAGTGCCAAACTACTACACACTATAAGATTTGCAGAGTGTTTAACTTCTACTTGACCTGCCCCGGAGCAGCTGGCAAAGGGATTGCGTCAAGGGCGAAAAACACTTTCCCGAGAGGAAGTTGAATTTCGGACCACTCAGCCGCACTGTAAAAAAAAACATGTCGTAAATTAACAGGTAATATCTGTGAATTTTGTTAAACAACCTGACTGTGAATTTACTTTTTATTCGTGTTTCGGGTTCGAGAGCAAAGTAAATTAATTGTAATTTTGAGTAAATTACCTAGTAAATTACAGTTTTTTACTCGTCCAAAAATGGGTAATTTACTCCAAAAAGGAATTATTTGCAGAAGCTTAATGACTGTAAACGAAAAATAGTTCTCAATGATAAAATAAGTACGTAAAAGATTGGAATGAACGCTCTTTTTTCTGGAAAATTTACTGGCAGCAAACGGTCTTATCATTAACTCTCTTTTACTAGTGAAGACGAACCAGTCGATTCGTTCGGTCACATATTTGTCAAGAGAATTTAATGGAATTAATGGCACTGCCACGACAAAATTGCCGATTCTCGAACAAAAACAAGACACGGCGATGATAGAACTGAAACGTTAAGAAATTTTGTTTATTTTTTACTTCCTTTATCAGGCAAATCTGAACCGCTCTGCACTCACGCCTCACCAACGCCTCACGAACCACCGCTGCCGCATCCGTAGCGGCCAGGAGGGGGCGGGGAAGGGGGGAGGGGTAAGGTGATATAGAGATAGGTGAAGTCAACAGCGCTCATTGGGGGATCCCATCCAGGGTCCCCCAATGAGAGCGCAGAGCGCAGCGCCCGCTCGGGCGACTCGGGGTCCTTCGGGGTTTTTCCGGGGCCGCTCGGCTCGCGCCTGGGCTCTCCGGAGCCGGCTGCAATGCGGACCGGTGACCACTCGGGTGGCTGTTCGGCAGCGTTTGGCGCGTTTGAAGTGAGTGGCGCGAAGGATCCCACTCCCCCCACTCCGCCTCGTTGACTTCACCTATCTCTATATCACCTTAGGGAGGGGGGAGTAGCCCCTGAAGTAGGAGAGGGGGGAGGGAATGCCAAATCTCAGACGGAAGGAAGAGCAATAATGTATTTCATGATGGATCGAATAGGTGATATGTAGACCTGTTGGACCCTAAAAATACTTAAGTAATAATGTAAACAGCAAATATAGAAAAAACGGCAAAATTACAAAATTACTCCAAAAAAAAACAGTATTTTACTGTAATTTACTTGGGTTTTTTACTCTGACTCAAAATTACCCGTAATTCTCGAACTCTATTCGTGTTAATTTACAAAACTGTAACTTGACAAAAACATTCAGTAACTTTACAAAAGAATTCCGCAAGTTTACAAATGTTATCTGTTGTTTCGCGATTTTTCTTGTTGATTCACAAAATGTTTCATCAAACTACAGGAAAAATCTGTTCACCGATTTAACAGCGAAACCTGCAATAATTTTTTTTCGTTTTTTTACAACAAATTTTTACAGTGCGGTGATGCGCCCTTTACCTACTGAGCCACGACGCCCCGACTGTTCTGAGTGGCGAGTTCGAATTGTATTTGCCCTTTGCTGCTGGCTGGAGGCTAAAGGATAGGGCAAATGCGACTCGAACCCGTTGCACTTTTGAGGCGTCGGGAGATCATGGCTCAGTCGGGAGGGCACATTTCATCTGCATCTGTGGGCGAAGGTTCGATTCCCGTGAAAGTGTTTTTTCCTGGAGTAAGTGCACACTGCTCATAAAAAGTGCAGAAACGAATACTTTCGAGAACCATTGCCTAAAAAATGGAGAAATGAATATTTACAAGAACTCTTCTTCACAGTCGCTTTCGCCTCGGCTTTCGCACAGGTCTGTTTCTTTGAGGCCAGAACGCTGGGTTTAACCAGAAAAGTAAGCACACTTTTGCAATACTTTAGTGTTTTTGGCTTGGGTACAGGTCTCAAATTGCCGGCTGTCTCGGTTGTGTTGCGGCAGCGGCAGGAGGGGAAGGAGAATGGCCACCGCTCTGCCCCGCCCGCCGCCACGTCCGCTCTGTATAGTCCAAGGGGTCGTTAACTGTACGGAGGAATATATGGAATATTACAGGTATTATTGGTAATATTACACAAATTTTACAGAACTGACGTCATAATCCTAAGAAAATGGGTAATATCACCGTAATAATTACCTGTAATGTGGGTAATATTAATGTAATGTTTGAGGTAATATCATCTCGTGTACGGAGGAATATCGGAGTTGACGACCCCTTGGTATAGTCCTATCGCTATTTTAGCGTACTTGTTATTGTTGATCACCTGTAGCTCGGTTTTGCGGACAAACGCGTGCGAGGGGCGAATGTGAGCAGTTAGCGGACACTCCTCATGAGTGTTCATTTATGCCATGATGTCCGATTAATGTCGATTTATTCGAAACTATTTTGTCACTTTTCGGTAATTTTTTGTATATTTTCCTGGCTAAAAGACCCATTACCGTCGAAAGAGGTGCCTTTTAGGCACTGAAAAACGCTGGTGGATCACCTAGTTGTTTCCCACTATATCCCGCCCGATAACGGCGAACAAAGAATGTTTTTTAATGTCGTTTTTTGCCATTTTCTGACGTAAAACCGCCCTTAGGTCCTAAACGCGGATGAATTGGATCAAAACAATTATCGAAAATTATGCGTCGATCATGCACCTATATGAAAGCCCATCATCCGTTTCAGCTGATCGGCAGATCGACTTGGCTGAATTATTCGCACCGGGGTAATTACCCACATTACCCCACCCCCACCCCCTGGATCCACGCCTGCAGCGTTTGTTGATAGCTGGACCACAGGGAAGGCAAATGTGTGGCGGATAAAATTCATGTTTTGAGGTAGCGTATTTAGGGTTTCTATTTTTCCGAAAATATAAAAATTGGAAATATTTCGGGAATATTTCGGAAATATTTCGGAAAAATTGGAAATATTGAAAAAAAGTAGTTTTTATTGTATTGTTGCAAAGAGCCGCAATTTTTTTCTATGAAGAGGGTAGGGAAATGACGTAGAAGAACTTTCAACACGTATACTTATGCTGAATTACATCGTTTAATTGCAATTTACAAGTACAAACAAATTCTCGTCTTGAAGCGTCCGTCGGATCGGATCGTCGCACATGTGAAAGTAAGGTTATAGGCGGCGCGCCGCGGCGGCGGCGGCCCTCACCGCCCCCGAGTGGTTTTTTGAAACGACCCGTCACAAACAATTGGTATCCGACAAACGCAGGAAATTACGATTTTAATGCAAAGTTACGCTATATATTCATGCAAATGCCCTTTGCTGAGGAATTTCAATATTTCCAATATTTCCAATATTTCGGACCCCTCGGAAATATTTCCGAAATATTCCCGAAATATTTCCAATTTTTCCGGGAAATATTTCCAACCCCGAAACCCTAAGCGTATTGTTACTGAATATTATGAGAGTTTTTTTAGCCCACCCTTCTGCTTTGAAAAATCTTCAGAGCGGGCTTATGCAATCGATACGGTGTCTGTCTGTCTGTCTGTCTGTCTGTCTGTCTGTCTGTCTGTATGTTCCACTCGAAGGAGTTGAGCTAGAGAATTGAAATTTTTAGGGGAGCTTAGGGTCCACTCCTTGACAACGAAACGCCTGGTGCAAATCCTGCCAATAACCCTCATTAAGGCACTGAAAAAAACAAAACTATATTTTTCTCGGAATAAAAATAAATAAATTTGTCACATAAAATTTTATGGTCTACTAAGGGGTATCTCGACGAATACCCGTTTAAAAAAGATTTGCCCGAAAAGTGGACGAAACTAGCCCGAAAGACGCCCGGGAGGCCCCGGGCAGCCCGGAACTTGTCCGAAGCCTCCCCGGTTTGCCCGCTATCACCCCGGCCTCGGGCTTGGACAAACCGAAACTAGCCCGTGAATCGGCCGGCCGGACGAAAACCGAAATCAGCCCGTGATTCTGTTCGGTTTGCCCGCGTTGAGCCCGGCCTCGGGTTACACTCGAGCGCTACCCATCGAGGAATTTCGACTTGAAATTTGGTATGTGGCCTCTTTACTTAATTTTAGTAGTGCCATTTTTTTTAAAATTCAAATCTGAGATCTTTTTCCTGCTATCTCGTAAACGGTTAGAGCTAGGGCAAAACAGAAAGCGGATTCGGCTTCGCCTCGGTTCGGACACCCTACTAGCTTGTCCTGATAATTTCTCTGACGTATGCCTAACCCTTAAAAACGTTAATAATTGACTTCACAATCTTTAAAGCTAGATAAACATGCAGTTGCTGTGCAGGCTTTTCTAGACTGTACGTACACGGACTCTTTTCGGACAAACCCACTCATGAAAAACCCGGTATCGGACCGAATGCTGCTTTCGGGCACACCCAGAAGTTGGCGTTTTTTGTAACATTACGGGTGTGTTTTAGGTCTGCCCGTCGGACAAGCCCGGAAATGGCCCCGCCACCAGGGCTGAATCCGGGGCTGCACATTTTTAAACGGGTAAGCACCCTATGAACCAAAATTTCGTCCGTTTCGCCCTATCTGTAACCGTTTCGGCGCTACAGCCAAACCCAAGACCCAAATATCTTAAAACGTCATGTTGGGTATCGTTTCATGAGTTTTGCGTAGTTTTGAGGCCCAGTGGACCAAAATTTCGTCTGTTTCGCTCTATCTCCAACCGCTTCGGCGTTACAGCCACACCGAAGACCCAAATATCATAAAACAGCATGTATCGTTTCGTGGGTTTTGCGTAAAGGTGCCCCCACAATCAACTCATCGGGAGGTGACGGTACGAAATTTTGGGTACCAGGAATTTAATTCCTGCTTCCCCCTGCGCTTGTGACGCCTGTGCTCTCCGGGTAGGCCGCCACTTTCACACGAGTGCTTGGCGGGCTGGCCAATCCAGTTTATCGCAGGCGTTCCGCCTCGGTAACGGCCATTATGGGGGCGCCATAATTTGGCGATCCTATAAACCAAAATTTGTCCGTTTCGCTACATGTCTTACCGTTTCAGCGCTACAGCCACATCGAAGACCCAAATATCCGAAATCGTCATGTTGGGTAACCTGTCATTTTTTTAATCACAGAAATTATGACATAGGCGCAACCAATAGATATATAACGACTGCGTTTCAAAGGAGAGGGGTGGGCTGCAGTCACGGTGATACACCGCTACCTCAAATATTTTCCCGCCTCAAATACTGTGCGTTTCAAACTAATTTATAGTACTTTTTCTCCGTTTACCAAAACTTTGTGTATGTCGTTCAAATGGTGCACACTTACTGGAAATGACTCTTTTGTTCATGTTTATACTCATCATAAACGAACACATTAACAAAATCGTTTGTAATATTAAGTAACACGGTGTTCTGTCAAGTCAAATACACACCAGCATTGCGGGTTTGCCTACCCGATCTGCACGTGAGGCTCCGTAACTCCTAGGATAGGCAAACCCACAACACTAGTATGTATAAAATAAACAGGCATAATTTGTCAAAATAAATAAAAGGATGATCAGACCGAAGGCCAAAATGTACCCTATGACCGCGAGAGGCGAAAATAGGTTCGCGGGAGGCCCAGTGGCGGTCATCGCATGAAGCCGGGGTGGCAGCTGCCTCCGCGGCTTTTGGAAAAAGGAGGTAGGTTTGGGGTCCGAGGAGGTAGGTGAGAGAAAGGAGGAGGGAGAAGAAAGGGAAGAGAGGGAGGGGAAGAGAGAGAAAGGAGAAAGAGAAAAGAAAGAGAGGAGAGGAAAACGAAAAGAGGGGAAATGGGTAAGTTTAAGAAAAGGGGGAAGGTTTTTGGACTAGGACGAGAGGCCCACAACTCTGGAATTCAGGTGTACAAGGCCACCGAAATCTTTGGAAATCATATTGAAATCTCATTGAAATCAGTGAAATCTTTGAAATCAGTTGAATTCTCTTGAATTCACACGAATTCCGTTGAAATCACTTGAAATCTGTTGAAATCACTTTGAATTCACGTGAAATCACATTAAATTCAAATTCACATGAAATCACATTGAATTCACATGAAATCACATTTAAAAAGCGTCTCGAAAAACTCACTCAAATCGGTGTGGGGAGAGGAGGGGGGCGATGTGCACTAACAGCGGTTCAAGGAAGGAATGTCCGCAGGAAAATGTCCACTACGAAAATGTCCCTAATTTTAACGTCCGCTTCCATTATGTCCGGCGGAAAATATCCGTGACAGCAATGTCCCACAAATAAAATGGCACCCTTTTCACAAGTCCGCATATTTAATGGCCGTTAATGACCGTTAATGGCCTTAGTAAGAAAGGCTGTGGGGTATTGTCGAGGGGTACCTCACTTTCTCCCATCAGTGTACTCCCTTAACTCCAATCATTTTCCAATCACTTTGCAATCACTTAGTTTGACGTCCAACAGCCGCATTTCTACGTAAAATTTCACAAAATGTTCGAATTTTGTTAAAAATTTTGAGGAAATTTAACGTTTTTGTATATTGTGGCGAAAATTTTAACTCCAATCATGAACGAGATCTCAAATCAGTGTACACCCACCTCACTAGGTACCCCTGGGGTATTGTTGGCTGGGGCCGAGCAAGAGAGGGCTGCAGCCAGCTGGCAGAGGCCTGGTAGAGGTTGGCAAGCATGGACCTCCTCCGATCCAACAAAGGGAAGGATCTCCTGGTGCTTATTGTTTTCTACCTTATTATTTTTGTTTGGCTAAAATTATTTTCCAGCCATTCTTTTGCACACGTATTTGTTTTCTACCTTATTATTTTTGTATGGGTCGTTACTTTTTCAAACTTCCTTTGCAAGTTGTTCCCGCATACACTTATTGTTTTCAATTTTTTTTCAAATTGTTTTGTCACAGTTCTTTTTATACTTTCCTCTTTAATTTCTTGTACCTCATCATTCTTAGAAGGCTTTTTCTAGTTTTTACTGACTGATTTAATAAAATTGATGCTTTATCATCGCGGGCCTTTAAATTGTGGCCATAGAAAAAATTGGACTTGATTTTGGTGGACAACTAATTTCTGCGGCCTTTTTCTCTTGTCGGACGTTCCATTTTTGCGGACATTATTTTTGTGGACATTTCTTCCCGGGACATTTCTTCCTGTAACCCTAACAGCTGTTCGGCGAATTCGAGATATTTTAAGATTTTTAGATACTTTCATAACAGATTGAGATTCCTATTTATTCTTAAAGCTTAGTGCCATTTCAATAAAAGTACTCAATGTATAAACAATTTCTTTTTGTTTACATTTTTGCCATTGGAGGTATAAATAATAGTCCTACGCAAATCCACTTCCACAAATCTGGTTTAGGAGGGAATATTAATTTATTAACTGGAGCAATAAAACAAAGTGAACGTGCTAGACGACCAAGATTCTTTAAAATACCTCCTTGTTACGTACGGCACAGTTGAAGTGAAATTCTCAAAATCGTGCAAAAAATACGGGGATTCCCAAGAAAATACACGCACAGCTGATCCAAATTACTCTCTCAATTACATGATTAAATAGGATTTTTACTAAATTATTGTGAATCATTTCGATTTATTCCAAATTATTGGAAATTAACTTGCAACTGCGCAAAATAATCACAATTATTTCAATTATTTTTTTAAAAAAAATTCAGAAGCAAATTTTGCTCTGCAATTGAAAGGGTGGCGTGAAAACATGGAAAATTTTTGCGGCAGTAAACCTCCCGAAGGAGGTTGCGGTTCCCGCCAGGCACAGGGCTTTTACCCCCTGTGGCAGCCAACTGCTTCGGTGTTCCATGGGAACCGGCGCTTTGCTGACTGCGATCCTATCGCGCAATTCGACAGATTTGATCCCCGTACCACCATTGGCCTACCCCTAGAGGTACGAGCGGTGTCAAGAGCGTTAGACTTCCTGATCCCAGTTTCAGAGGCCTTACCTCAGAGGGGTACGCGGGATTCGAACCCGCAACCCCGAGTGCCGACACGTAGCCAGAACAGGAAGCGACCCAACGCCCAGAGCCACCGAGCCAACGGCGGTGAGACGTGTTTAACTTCTATTTGACCTGCCATCCAGCAGCGGCCAAAGGGAATGTCAAGCGCGAAAAATACTTTCCCGAGTGGGAGTCGAACTTCGGACCACTCTGTTCGGTGTTGCGCGCTCTACCAACTGAGCCACGACGCCACGATGACTGTACAGTGCGACGGGTTCGAGTTGTATTTTCCCTGTCCTCCTGGCTGGAGGCTGCAGGATACGGCAAATACGACTCGAACCCGTCGCACTGTACAGTCATCGTGGCGTCGTGGCTCAGTTGGTAGAGCGCGCAACACCGAACTGAGTGGTCCCAAGTTCGACTCCCACTCGGGAAAGTGTTTTTCGCGCTTGACATTCCCTTTGGCCGCAGCTGGATGGCAGGTCAAATAGAAGTTAAACACGTCTCACCGCCGTTGGCTCGGTGGCTCTGGGCGTTGGGTCGCTTCCTGTTCTGGCTACGTGTCGGCACTCGGGGTTGCGGGTTCGAATCCCGCGTACCCCTCTGAGGTAAGGCCTCTGAAACTGGGATCAGGAAGTCTAACGCTCTTGACACCGCTCGTACCTCTAGGGGTAGGCCAATGGTGGTACGGGGATCAAATCTGTCGAATTGCGCGATAGGATCGCAGTCAGCAAAGCGCCGGTTCCCATGGAACACCGAAGCAGTTGGCTGCCACAGGGGGTAAAAGCCCTGTGCCTGGCGGGAACCGCAACCTCCTTCGGGAGGTTTACTGCCGCAAAAATTTTCCATGTTTTCACGCCACCCTTTCAATTGCAGAGCAAAATTTGCTTCTGAATTTTTTTTAAAAAAATAATTGAAATAATTGTGATTATTTTGCGCAGTTGCAAGTTAATTTCCAATAATTTGGAATAAATCGAAATGATTCACAATAATTTAGTAAAAATCCTATTTAATCATGTAATTGAGAGAGTAATTTGGATCAGCTGTGCGTGTATTTTCTTGGGAATCCCCGTATTTTTTGCACGATTTTGAGAATTTCACTTCAACTGTGCCGTACGTAACAAGGAGGTATTTTAAAGAATCTTGGTCGTCTAGCACGTTCACTTTGTTTTATTGCTCCAGTTAATAAATTAATATTCCCTCCTAAACCAGATTTGTGGAAGTGGATTTGCGTAGGACTATTATTTATACCTCCAAAGGCAAAAATGTAAACAAAAAGAAATTGTTTATACATTGAGTACATTGAGTCGCCCCAAAAATACTTGAATTCGTTGGAAATCTCACGAAATCAGTGGAAATCATATGAATTCGGTAGACATTTAACTGAAATCAATGGAAATTATGTGAAATCAATGGAAATCACTTGAAATCATGTGAAATCTCGCGAAGTCAGTGAATTCACTTGAAATCTTTGAAATTCGTTGAAATCACCTGAAATCATGTGAATCTTTGAAATCCGGATATCAGGTGTACAAAATTTTTCGGAGTTGTGGGCCCCTCGGACGAGGAGGTAGGTAGGTAGACTAGCTTGCCACCCCGGCTCAAAATGCGATGACCGCCACTGGGGAGGCCAAGCTAGGCCGCCGAGCTGGCAACGACGTTTGGCGGAAGGGCGGGCCTGGCTTGTTATGTCTGTTTCAAGGTAGGCAAATAAAAGAGGCTTTCAGCCTTTAATGCTCATCCAAAGCCCACATCATGTTGACAACTGTTATGGCCTCTTTGATCTGTAGCTTTGTGCAAAATGTTGACAAATTTGAAAAAGAAGAAGAGAGGGGCTGATACAAGACACATCTTATTGATTGATTAGTACCATTGGCAAGGGATACAGAACATAAATGAAAGGCTCCACCAAATACTTCCAGTGGACACCACAAATTTCGCTCCAGAGTAACAAAAGATGGTGGGGCCAGCTTTCCAAATACAAAACAAGAGTTGTCATTTACTTTTTGTTTTAAATGAAAGAAATATAAAAGTTTTCATACAATTTCTATGTGTTTCCATTTCTTTATTTTCTCTTTTTTATTATAAGATTTTTTAAAAAATTTAGATGAATATGTGACTTGCTCAAAATTAAAAAAAAAAAAAGAATCAGTCAATGCAGAAACCTTCATCTGCCCCTTCTTCATGACGTTCTGAGGAGCTAAAGACATCAGCCAGCATGTGCTTTGGCATTTCATTTCCACGAACAGCAAGAGTGTAGCAGGCCATTTCCATTTTAGATAGAGACTGCCTTAAAACAGACAATTTTCTTATAAATTCTCTGTTGCCAGTGTTACTAACACCCATAAATCCAATGTAAATGTCGCGCACAAAAGAACAAGCCTGGAAGGTAAGTTAATGGATTAAGAAGTTTGTTTATGGACAAAATAAATACATTTGCAGTAAACCTAGGTAAGCAGTCACCTCATAACAGCTTTTTGTGGAACCTGTACCAAGGCTCTGAATGCAGCACCTCATCAATTCTCCTGTGAGATCTCCAACTCCCAAAAAGAATTCAACTGGGACCAAATGGATGCTTTCCTCCTCATAAATTAAGTTTTGTTGCAACTCATTCCAATGTGGCAATTTTCCATCTCGAAGATAAAATAGGAATGTAACAGCTTCAATATATTCTTGAATGCCTTAAAAGATAACAAATTAATGAAGACTTTCTGATAACAGCTTGGGTCTAAAATAATTAAAATTGTGAAGATAATAACCTGCAGAGAAAGCTCTCAAATACTGGTACTGATCTTGGCCCTTTAGTTCTTTAGCTATTTCCTTGAAGATAGTAGAGTTAAGATGGGCTATACGATTTTGAGCTTCAGTAAGAACACCTTCACGTTTACTTTCTCTGAGTAAGGACGGAAAAGGAAGAAACTTAAATCTGTTCAAGTAAACTTGCGATTGGTTGAGTCACCACATGCAATTACATACTTATCAATAGAATGGAGCAAAAATATTATTCTTTTGCTTTCAATGGTAGTGTCCCTGCTGAGCTTCACAAGACGTTCATACCGATCATGTTTCGCATCCAAATCTGCAGCAAATTTCCTAAAGCTCTGAATCACTGGTGAATTTTCGTCTAAGCCCTCGATGACTTGCTTTCCCCGTTCTCCAACTTGAGGCCTCCACGGACGATGACCGCCTCCACGTCTTCCACGACCATGATGACCTCGGGCAGTATATAAAAAAAAGTTGAGATAAATTTTGACAACATGGGTACATAAAATCAGATGCCAATTGAACCAATATCTACATGAGGTTGAAGAAAGTTATCACGACAAAAATTATAACTGCAGAAAACCTCCTGAACACAATTCATAAATAAATAAATTTAAAAAAAAAAAAATCAGGGAGCTAGCAGGAGGAGGCAATGATCAGCTTTGCATACTTTCTACAGCTGTAGTATGGATTCATTTAACAAAATACCCAAGACTTAGAAATTATCGCGGAACGTAAGAATAACTGAAAACAAATTACCATCTCTGTGACTCATTCTCCCTGATGGTTTTGACATTCACTTATCAAGTCAAGTGTCACAATTGCGACAATCCATATAATTGAACGATTGAACGGTTTCTCTTCAACGTCGATTGGAGTTGGAGTTCTCTTCTGTTTACACTTTTCGCCTTTTCCGGCCTTTTCGCCATTCAATATCGCGGTTCAGATTCATAGGAATTCTTCAAAAGCCCTTAGAGAGACTTGAAAACGTTTTACCAACATGAACATTCTGGTTCTCACATTTCAATTTCACATTCAAAAATGCCTTCAAGTGTCTCCAAAATGGTTGCTTTCTTTAATGATTTCCCAATAAGTTTTTTTAAAAATGCACTGCGAATTTTCGTCTAATTATTATGGCCTTTTCACGACACTCAGCATTAGCAGACTATAAAATAAACAGCAGACAGCAGAAGGAAACGTCAGTGCTAACGTCAAGTGTTGCTACTAAACGTGGCGAAATTTATTCGACCCGGTATTTTTCTTGTTCTAAGTGATGTAAATTGTTTTAGCCTTTGTCCCATTTCTACTGCAGTATTTGTCAAACGTAATACACCCCTATCATCTTTTTCTACCCACCAGTTCTTGTGAATTATTGCGTTGTTGACAAAGTGAGAGGGTGTTTTCCTCTGACTTCCTTGATTTTCAATAATCAGATATGGGGCTTTGTAAGTGCCCAAAGAAACGAGTCACAAATCAGTTTTGCTTTGAACACCGAGTAAATGTATGCGAATACTGTATGGTAACAAACCACACAAAGGTAAGTTTGAAACGAGACTTGAAATGTGTACGTTATGAGGTTATGATCATGTGCAATAATGATAATCAGGAAAGTATGAAGTGGGCAATTCGTTTATGGTAATTTTTTTCTGACAGTGTGTTGTCCAGTCATATTTACAATGGCTTCAAGATAGTGACTACAGCCCACTTTGTGAATTGTGCACCAAAGAGTTGGCCTCAGAGGATTGTGTACGGCTTGTTTGTTATCGTATGTACTTTATAATGTTTGCTTCCTGTTGCGTGACATTTTTATTCAAGTATTTCAGGGTTTTATCATTATTTTTCTTTGATGTTTCAGATGTATTTCATTGGGCGTGCCTCGATACCCATGCTAGAAGACTCCCAGCTACTACAGCTCCTGGTGGATACACTTGCCCATTTTCAAATTGTACTCAGCTATTATTTCCTGCTCCAAACCTGGTTTCTCCAGTTGCTGATGTGCTGAGGGAAAAGTTAGCTGGAGTGAATTGGGCTCGTGCTGGACTAGGGCTTCCATTGGTCAGTGCCGGTTCACTCCCTCTGTCCTGAAAATTTGCACTTTGCACTCAACCTCTATTTTTCTCTCTCTCTCTTTTTTTTTTTTTTAAATTTTTAAAAAATCACAGCTCAGTGAAGATCGCGAGATAAAACCTCTATCTGAGGGTCGGAAGCTAGTTACCGATGCTGGTAGCTCCTCTGCTGGGCAGGTTCAACAGACCAACCATTTAAATAGTAAATCAAATACTGTCATAAACAATTCTAGAACATCTGAACGGGCACCATCACCACACTCTGTAGTAGATGTTGAGGACCCCATCTCAACATATAGTTATTCTGCCTCAGGTACCAAAATACTTTATCTCATTTTATTCATCAAAGTATGGTGATGTTATTGAATACTGCTGGATGCACAGAATCTCAGGGTCGTACAACTATCAAACTTGTAATTTCAGGACAAGCCCCAAGGCGAGTCTTTGAAGCCCTGGACGAGTCTCGAGATACACTATTTGATCATGATGAAAACAAGTACAAGCGACGATCCGCTATTGACATCTTTAGAAGATGGTGGAAGTGAGTATTGCCTTCAACACTGAAAGTATTTTGTAATTCAAAGTTGTTCCAATAACTGAAGACTTTCTTTCTGCTTTACCAGGCACCATGCTGGAAGAGGAGGGTCAAGATACTCTCAGAGACGCTGGATCATTGCTGGCATTATCATATTTGCTGTTTTTGTTCTTATCTTCTTTTGTTCATGGGCAGGCAGAATAGCAACTGAAAATGACCCTAATCTGGATCCGATGCACAATCCAAATATCCATGTCCAAAATATTGAATGATAAATTTTTTATCAGTTGTGGTCATGAACAAGGAAAATTTTCTATCAGAATGAGTTCTGCATTTGATAACTACAATAGTTTAATGTCTGTGTATGTTGAGCTATTGTGTCTTCATTGTTAAGTTCCGATCAGTCCTTGTGTTGTAGAGGAATGATCTTTCTCGGAGACTGCAATGATCAATTCTCTTTGATAGAGTAATAAATATTTACCTATCAATACGTTTAAGATTGATCATGTCGGAATAGGTGGTTAAACGATATTGTTTATCTCACAAGCACAACCCAAATATCTTTGTGTTTGGATGTATCAAGTCAAGGAAATTTATACTTCACAATTCACACCTCCCATGCTGCAAATGAGGGTGGGGAAGGGGTGAGAAGCCTAAGGCTGTGCAGTTCACGAGTTCCGATACTGGAATTGGCTTAATCTCCTAGCTGGATAACGTTATTTTTTTTTCAAAATTGTGTAACTTATTAACAGAATAACCGTTTCAACCAGTTAACTGGCTAATTAGTCGGTTGTTCTTATAACCAGCTAAAATTAAGATAATTTTTCTTTGACTTGCTTCAGCTGATTGTTCAATACCGTTATTAAGAACTTAAAATTTCAGCACATTTTTCTGTCTTTAAGAATTTAGATCTAGTCTTGTTTTCATACAACAACATAAAACAAGTATTCAGCAGTATGATCTAGTTTGCATTGTCCACTGAGTTGTAATGCTTGATAAGCAACTTTTGCCCTTTTATGACATTTTAAATTTGTTGACCGGTCATTGTGTAGAATGTGAGTAACCAGTTATTTTTTACTTATCTTTTAACCTAAACAATAACCGGTTATTTCAGTGACTGGTTTTATAGTTACAATTTCACTAACTGCGCAGCCCTATAAGAGCCACCGACACTCTAACGGAAACCAGCTGAGATACCGGCCTAACAAAAAATTTCAAAAAGATTTTAAGCCCAAACGTGCAAAGATTTGGTACCTCTGTCTAACCCTCATTTATATGAAGTGCGAAGTGTGAACATTCTTAACTTGATTAAGCCAGTGTTTCTTTTTTCCCTCCTGGCATCCTTTAGTTTATCAATTTTGTAATATTACACTCCACAATGTGATTTATCAATATTATATGATTTTTATCTGTATAAAAAACCTGTTAATGGCAGGCGGGGAATACCAGACTTCCATTTTTGTTAAGCTTTGTAGCCTTTTCAGTTTTTCTCCACTTAGTGCCAGTAAATTACTGAGAGATTCTTCATAAGATATACTGTTTATGTCGGTGGGACTCCTGTAATAAACATTATGGTTGTGTTTTATTTAGATTACATGACAGTTTAGTAAAATATATTGCATATTGTTTCAATGGGTGGCCCATATTTTCAGGGAATATATGATAACTTCAACTGGAAAGGAGATAATAACTATTCTTTTGATTATGGTTCAAGACCTAACAGATTTGGATTGCATTGTTTTTTGTTTGGCATGGAGTCAGGCTCCCAGTGAGAAATAATCAATCAAAAATACATCATTTTGACCTCAAAAACGAGATTGTGATGAAAACATATCCCTTAATTTGACGGATTTTCGTCAAATTGATGCCTTTTTGATTCATCATTTCTCACTGGGCTAGGCTCTATGGTTTTGGTTTAATTAGATGTCAGATCAGCGGGTCTTCGGGAAATTAAATCTTTTGTCGGCACTTTCCTAAATCATTATTATTATTATTATTATTTGTTAAACAAAAAATGGCAGTTTTGGCGGTGCTATTTCTATTCCACACGCGAACACCGCGCTGTACCCAGGCTACGGTCGCTTATCTTTGAAAGATGGCAGACTGGCAAACCTGATGGCTAGCCAGTCCCGGACGCCGGTGGGCGCCAGCCGCATGAGCGAGTGGTACAGGGTGTACCGCCAGGGCTCGTGCACGTACCGCGCCGCGGGTCGCAGCGAGAGCAGCGCGGCCTCGAACATCTCGTGGAGCTTGTCGTCGGGCAGCCTGCAGGGACGCTCGCTCGCCTCCCGGCCCAGGCTCGACACGACGGCCAGGTACTCGTGGAAGCGGCGCGGATAGTCGCCGTAAAACTGGCGGTCCTCCTCCGTCATGGCCGCCTCCATCTCGCGGGCGTGCTCGGCGTGCGCCGCGAGGATGCCGCTGAGGTGCGTGAAGGAGCCCGGCACCACCTGCACCACCGGCACGCCGTACTGGGCCTGCTCCATGCGCAGCGCGTCGGCCCACGCCTGCAGCCCGGCCTTGGTGGCGGCGTACACGGACAGCGCCGGCAGCGCGGCCAGCGCGCAGTGCGACGTCACGACCACGACGCGGCCCCGCCCCGGGCCCGGGCCCGCGCTAGTGCCCGCGCGCAGCAGCGGCAGGAAGGCGCGGGTCACCCTCATGGTGCCGGCCAGGTTCACGTCCAGCTGCAGCGACACCTGCCGGGGCGTCTGCCAGCCGAACTCTCCGAACACGAGGACGCCCGCGTTGTTGACGAGCGCGGAGAGACCTGCGGGGGAAATCAGGTAAGCGCCGGCTTTTCACTGGAAAAAAGTAATGTGACACGTGTCGCATGAGCTGGTGTGACCGAGCTTTCGGTAACGTTTGCTGATGTGACCGAGATTTTGGTCACGTTTGCTGATGTGACCGAGATTTTGGTCACGTTTGCGGTGTGACATCCTATATGTTATGCCTACGTGGTCGCATCGCAACAAAACTCATGTCGTATCACGTGGTGTGACCAAACTCATGTCACATTACATGGCGTGACCCAAACTGGTCGCATCCATTGACGTGACACATATGTCACATTAGTTTTTCCAGTGTTATGGCAACGGCTAGGCCCCATGTCATGTCAGTCCACCTGGAGAGCTAGGGATCCCCCACCTCTCTAGTCCTAAAATCCAATGGATCTGCCCCTGCGTCTCACATCGATATTACTGACCCTTATGGTCACGACGGAGCCTAGCACTCAGTGACAGTATACTTTGGGGTTCGGGTCTGCGACCTTCTTGTCTTGTCCCCACCGGTTCCACCAAGTCGACTAATTCCAAGGATCGCTCTCGAACCTCTGTCCTTGTCGCACTAATGTGCATCGGTCGTGACCAGTATAGAGGGGACCGCCTAGGGGAAAGAGCTTCGGGAGCGATCCTCGAAATTAGTCGTCAGTACCCGGACAACTGCGGAGGATTAATGGTGGGTGGGGTCGAGACTAGGTCGAGACGAACTCTCCGAAGTCGGTTCGAGGTGTACGCTCCGGGGGGCCCGGCACACCGGCCTCTCAGAGAGGGTCCCTAGCCCGGCCCCACCGGGGCTTCCCCAGGCCAGGGAGCGTTTACAGTATGGTATTGGTATAGAGGCCCTCCTGCGAAAAGTGATCGAGCCAGCCGACTGATTCAGAAGATCGCTCTCATCCCTCCGTCCTTGTTGCACCTTCAGCGGTGCCCCATGCTGGCCATGGTAGTGCTACATGATTGCGACGAGGACAGAGGTATGAAAGCGATCTTCGGAATCGCTCGGCAGGAGCCTGCTCACAGCCCATTTGAACGCTCTGGAGACCGCGGGTCCCCGAAAACGCCATGTGTGAGACCCCAGGGGACTACATACAGCCGTATGACTACAGCCGAGGGGATAGTCTCTTTTGCTCTCTCTCGCCCCTCGGACCTAAAATAGCGTTGATACAGGGTTCTCGAGGAGAACTTTTCCCGCCCACAATGTGCGCCGGCTGGGCTGAGGTGAGGTGCTCTACTCACTGAGCCGCGCGTCGTCCTTGAGGGCCTGCTGCACGACCTGCACGGCGCCCTGCACGCTCCGCCCGTCCGTCACGTCCAGGGGCACGACGCGCACCCCGAGGTCCACGAGGCGGCGCGCCCCGGGCGACGCGGCGTCCAGCACGCCGGCGAACACGGTGAGCCCCAGCGAGTGGCAGTGGGTCGCCAGCGAGAAGCCGAGGCCGCGGTCGCAGCCCGTGAGCACCACGGCGCGCGCGGGGGACGGTGGCCAGCGGGCAGCAGAGCCCTGCCAAAGCGAGGAGATGAGAGCACCATAAGGCTGAGGTTCAAGAGGTTCAGGTTAGGCTTCTTCCGGTCCGTCGGTTTTTCGTTATTAACCGTTTTTATTTTCATCCCTCACCGAATAAACCGGTTACTAATTTTAAAATACCGGTTTGCCGAAATCCTTTTTTTAAAAGAACAGATAATCATGTCCGCTCTTAAAAGCTTACGGTGAATTTGAGTGTAAGTTACGGTGAACTTATTGGCATCACCGTAAGTTGCGGTGGATTTCACCGTAGGCTACGGTGACATTCACCGTAAGCTATGGTGAAGCTACGGTGAACGGTGAGTCAGGGGGGCATGACCGTAAGTTACGGTGATACCAAGTTCATCGTAGCTTACAGTGAAATTCACCGGAAAGCTTTAAATAGTGTCTAATTTCCTTTATGATTATCTGTTTTTACTTTTTCTGCACCCACCTTGACCTTAGTCTTGACTTATAAACAGGGTTCTATGTTTAAAAAAATCGGTAATTTAAAAAATACCGACTATTTATATTATAATCTGTAATTTTCTTTTACCGGTATTTTTCACAATACCGCGACAAGGCACCAAAAGCCCGGCAATTCGGTGAAAAATCGATTAATTTTGTCACCGAAAACCGGTTTGAAAAGTCCGTCACCGAACATGCCCAGCTCCGGTATCAAAAATACCAAAATACATGAAATACAAGAAATACAAAGTAAGTGTTTACAGAATACGTAAGTTGGCCGCCCCTCCGGTTGGCTCTAGCTTCAGCTCCAGCCGACTGATTCCAAAAAGCATTTCTTCCGTTCGTCTATCCTTGTCGCACGTAAGACACTGCCATAGTTGCGACGAGGTGGTGGGGTGGTAACTCGGGCGCGCGCGCACTCACACGATCACTTCACTTACGTACTTACCCTAAAGAGGCGAGCGGACACCGCGAGGGCCACGGCAGCGCCCACCACGGGCACCGCCGCCCCCGCAGCCATGCTCCTCAGAGAATAAGGCGCTGCTCCCATGGCAGAGACAGAGACAGCAGCCTCTGGAAAAGAGAAGGGAGAGAAAAGGATGGAGTCGACGGTCACGCCCGGTCCCACGTGGCTAAGAGAGACTCAGACGTCTGCCATCTGATTCAGAAGATCGCTCTCAGGCCTCCGTCCTTGTCGCACTTATTAGGCCCGACCATCCCCAACACAGGGCACCGTCATAGGTGCGACGAGAACGGAGGCACGAAAGCGATGTTTGGAATCAGACGGCTGATCCGGGGGGCAGCATTTGTCTGGCTGGTCTGGCATCTGACCTGGCAGGACAACCGTCCGGGCTCACGCGGCTCACGCGGCTCACGCAACGCCCCGGGGGGAAGGTGTTTCAATCAGGCCGGCGATCATGAAACGCGCCCAAGGTATCGGAATCGGAGCCAATCCAGGCGAAGAGCGCGGCGGTAGCGAAGACCGGGCCGAGGCACGGGAGCTGCGTGGCGGGCGGAGGGCGAACGCGTTTGCGTTGACGGCGTTGACGAGCGACGAGCGCGGCGACAGGTCTCCAACGCCAGCACCCACCGGACCGGGACCGGGGAGTGAGCTGGCGAGCTGGCTGAGCCAGCCTGGCGTTGGCTCCATGCTCATGCTCTCTCTCTCTCTCCCTCCCTCCCTCTCTCTCTCTCTCCCTCTCTCTCTCTCTCTCTCTCTCTCTCCCTCTCCCTCTCCCTCCCTCTCTCTCTCTCTCTCTCTCTCTCTCTCTCTCTCTGTCTCTCTCTCTCTGTATCTCTCTCTGTCTCTCTCTCTGTCTCTCTGTCTCTCTCTCTGTCTCTCTCTCTCTCTCTCTCTCTCTCTCTCTCTCTCTCTCTCTCTCTCTCTCTCTCTCTCTCTCTCTCTCTCTCTCTCTCTCTCTCTCTCTCTCTCTCTCTCTCTCTGTCCCTCCCGCCAGCCGCTGCCTGCCGGCCTGCCTGCCACCCGCCCGCCCCGCCCGCCGCGCTGGCTGCTTCGGTCCGCTCGGTTCCCGAACCGAGAATCTCGGCAGCTGCGTTCGTATTCGTGGTGGTGACTTGTGATGACTACCGCGCCGACGCGAGCGAACAGGAACATGGAAAAGAATGCGACGGCCGGAAGGAAGGAAGGCACGTGTGGCATGGCCATGCATGACGGTGAGCGTTCAGCAATAAGTTATGAACTGGGAGCAGTTAGCACTCAAGGCTGAGCTTTACTAAAACTATCGGCAGTATGCCGCAGCTCTAGTGGAACGCCCTCTCTCCACCACCACCACCATCCAACTGCCGATATTTCAAAGTATTATTTACACAGCTCGCAACATCAAAAGCTGCGTTTATCTAGCCCCTTTTTTTGCGCTTTTTCCGGCCGAAAAGGTCGAAAACTAGGGGAAAATGTGATTTGAGGGTTGCCTACCCACCGCTCTTCAGGTGCTCCAATTTTGGGATCGATTTTCAAAGTTTCTGCGACAGTGAATCCCGATTTTATTTACTGAAGTCGTTCATCTAGCCTCCGAGAAGGAGTGTGCAAAATTTTGCGCGAATATTTGGGTTTGAAGTGGGTCAAAAAGAGGCCTAGATTTAACATTATGGGAGTGCGGCTTGCCTACCCAAAATCTTCGTAAGGGGCCATGTAAACTTGATACCCTTCAAAAATTTCCAGTCGCGGAGTTTGAGCATGCTACTTCGGATCAAAAAGTTCCAAATCATCATATGTACCCATGGTTCAACGGGCGTCGCGTGCAAATGAAGTGTCACTAATCGCATCGTTGTAGCCCGCCGACTAGTAAATTTGATGCAAGTTTTTCAGGTAAAGGTGACAAGCAAGTGAAGATTGGTCCAGATAAAATCCCTTGACCAAATAGCTCTCTCCTTTTGTCAGCTTAGGATCCCTACATTTACAGCCCAGCTTATGGTGTGCCTTAGCTTTTTTACTGATTCTTAATGACACTGGCTTTAGCCTTTGATTAATGCGATTTTATCTCGGCCAATCTTCTCGAAAATAACAGTATTTTTATTTTGGCAGGACACCCTAGTAAGGGTGTGAATGTCACACACACTTCGAGGTGTGCGAATGCCCATTCGTGTACTTGGAGGTCAAAGTGAGTAAATCTTCAAGGAAAATTCACACCTTTAAGCCCTCAAGTGTACGAATAATGGGCATTCACTCACATCCAAGTGTACGACATTCGCACACTTGTGTTTCCAGTGCCTCTACACAGGAGCCGTCCAGTCGTCCACGACGTCCACCCCTTGTTGCTAACACCGTCACATCTAAACAAAATAACGAACTGTAAAATATTATTGTAAACTGAAGGGACACTGTAAATAATCACATTTCTCGCCCGTAATGAGCAAAGCATTTTTGCATCGCTCAGTAAAAGTGAGTTTCGCTAAAACGACTCAAAAAGACACTGTAAAAAAAAAAACATGTCGTAAATTAACAGGTAATATCTGTGAATTTCGTTAAACGAACTGACTGTGAATTTACTTTTTATTCTTTTTCATTTACAAAAAAAACTCTGGAACTTTACAAAAATATTCCGTAACTTTACAAAAGAATTCCGTAAGTTTACAAATTTTATCTGTTGTTTCGCGATTTTTCTTGTTAATTCAAAAAATGTTTCATCAAACTACAGGAAAAACCTGTTCACCGATTTGACAGCGAAACCTGTAATTATTTTTTTCGTTTTTTTACAACAAATTTTTACAGTGGAGTTTTTTTTTAATCGCTCCAGTAGAGTGACGTTTTAATCCATCTCGCTCTTCCAGAATCATAGAAATTTGGCACAGAAAAGTTGCTCTTTCAAGACCGACAAATTCGACTCCCCCATTTACAGTGAAGGTTACGCTGTTGATTGTACAGTTTTCTTACCGTTTTTCCCGAGTATAATTAAGACGATTTTTGGGGTTTACGGTTTTCGCTACCGCTTTTTCTTTTCTTGTTTCGTAAATCAGTGTGCTGGTTGTTGGTTCCCGAAAGAAAACATCTCAAGTCTTCAACTTTTCTTCTGGGATACGTTTCAAACTAAACTTTTGGGATGGTTATCTCAATCCCAGTGTATTTTACTGACATAATAAGGAAAACGGATCTGGATTCAGGGCGTCGACTTGTGCCTGCACAACAAAGCTTCAAGAATTCCAACAAGGATGATTTAGAAAACTTATGAATGAGAAAAAACTATGCTGTTGTTTTGAAGCTTGCCTTGCCGTCTAGAGTCCAGAGTCGATGCTCTTGCCCCTTTCCATTCCACACTGTTTATGTACGGTGACACGTAGAGTTGGTTCGCGCTGAGGCGCTGGCGCTGACAAGGCGACGAGGATTGAAATTCAAGTAGGGGGCAGAACAGAGCGCAGAGCCGGCTGACCAACGACCAGACCCCCCCTGTCTCTTCTCCTTCTCAGCGGAACGAGGGGCGGGTCAGGGGGGGAGGGGGCGATCCTTTTCCGCGGCGCAGCAAGGTGGGTATCAAGGGGTGCCTGTTTGTATAAGCCGGCTAGGGGCCGAGGGGGCCTCCAATCCGGCAATCCGGTGCTCCTCACCCCTGCAATCCGACAGCAATC